>JADLZK010000172.1:0-115804 GCA_015847255.1 Hyparrhenia diplandra
GGCTCTCGCGGTGCTCCAACAGAGCGCCACCGACGCCGATGCCGTATCAAGGCGGCGCGCCCTTCGCCAAGTCGCCGCCGTTTCGGCCGCTTCAGCTCGTTGCCGGTGTTAGCGCTGTGTCCTCGGGCCGTCATTGGGGCGAGCCCTCGCGGGCGGGCCGACGAGCAACACCGACGACCGAAAGAAGCCCGCGGTGATCCGGACGGGACGGACGAAGCTAGACCGAGGCCGCCTAAGACCTCCAAAGACGCTCTCACCTGGGCCAACGTCGCGCGCGGTGGCCGCTAAGGTCAACCCACGCGAGGGAAGCGACTCGCGCCGAGACCACTCGAGCGCAACCTCGCACAACAACCGCAGCAAAAAGGATTAGATAAACGACGGGCGCATCGGGCGCGCGGATCGAGGAAGGAAACGACAGGTGGGAGACCGTGGGAGAGGGAAGGTACGCGGATCGGAGCCCGCGCAAGTGCTCTAGCCAAGCCAAGAACCAACCAGTAGAATGAGTAGGAGCACTGATAGCAGAGAGGATCAAAACAAACCGCAGAGGCAAAAGGATTAGACAAACGACGGTAGAGCGCAGACGTACGAGGGAAAACCAAGAACTCACATGTTGACGGAGAAAGAAAGGGAGAGGAGAGGAGAAAGAGAGACGAAGAGGGATTTCAACCTCGGATCCCGGCAGTGTGAAGGCGTCGGTGGCGACTGTGCGCGAGGCTAACGGGAAGCTCTGAGGCGAGCAACGCGCGGAGAGAGCGAGATCTACAAAGGGCAGAGAGGCGCGTAGCCGGGGTGGGGTGAATTGGGTTAGGGGTTTCGTGGAGGGCGCCGCCGCGCCGGGTTTTATATGGGGGCGGGCAGTGTGCTCGGGCCGTCACCGCTTCTCCACCTGGGCGGCACTCGGGCCGCCCTATTTTCACGCGGCCGTCTGCGCATGCGGCCGCTGGCTGGGGAGCGGCTCAGGCCCAGACACGCCTTCACCGGGCCGAGCCGTGTCCCGGGCCGGGCCACGCCACGGGCCGGCGGGCCGGGCTGCATGCCCATGTATAGCCGACGCGCGTGGGCTATTGCATGTAGCTGCAGGCTGCAGGCAGGGGAGTGGGAGCCGGCCGGCAGGCACGCAGGTGGCCACTGTGGCTTGTCGCCTCTCCACGCGCTGCGCTAGCTATAGGCTGACTCCTGAGGCTAGCTAGCTTGCTCGTGTGGTGCTGCAGTGCGTCGCTGTGCTGCCTGCTCTCTGCCTGCGCTGCGCTGCGCAGCTGCGGCCATGGCCGGCCATGTGCATACGGCAGCAGCAGCAGCTCCCACGGGCACGGCCGGCCACTGGTGGAAGGAAAGAGGACTGACTGGACGGGAGATCAGAAATGGCTGTGGACAATGGACATGATGGTTCATCGCGATTCATTGCATTGCCTGCCGTCGCGTCGCACCGCACGCTGCTGCTGTGAAGAAAACAGTGACACTGGAACTCACCTCCTTTTTCTTTTGCGGTCCAATTCCGGTGAAAGAAAACCAGCCAAAGCGCGACATCGCCGGGGCGCCACGCTGAATGACTGAGTGAAAAGTGTGGCCTTGTGAATCTTCTCTAACATTTCACCGCGAAGAATAGCCTGCATTTCTAGCTTCCTGCATTTGAACCAAAGCAATGCATCACACTCAAATAAAAGGAGAGAGAGGAAAACGGGATCGGGAAGCAAAAGAGAATTGAAGAAGGGCGTGGATGGACCATCTCCATCTGATTGATATTCCGACGCGTTGCTGGGTCCTAATAAAAAGCTCAAGAACAGCTGGAGTAGGTAAAGGTAATCCTAGGTGCTTTGCTTCCTACACCTGCAACTGCAACCGTAGTGCAAAACCTCAGTTGCCCAAACTGAAATCCTCACACGCCACATGCCTCTCCGCTGCAGCTGCCGACGCCAGCCAAGCACCGCAGCTGGAGGCACTACTCACGGTGCTCCCTACGCGCTTAGCTGTGCATCATGCCACGGCAGCGGCCGGCCGGCGGGGCGGGGGTGGCTGCGGTAATCTCTTGCCGGCTGGGCTGGCCTCGCCTCACCTCGCTGTACACCACGCATACCACACAGGTATAGGCGGTTGGTGCCCGCGAGGCTGCGACTCATGCATCGGCCATGTGGCCTCATTGGCGTGTGGCGGTGGAGGAACGCCGGTTGGTTCGTCTCGTAGCTGCCGCTGCCGCTGGCGCCCTGCCGGTGCCGAGCAGGAACGGACCAGCACTCCAGCAGGACAGGCAGGGCTTTTCCACCCACAGACCACTGCGGCGCGGTGCGGTGCGGCGCGGTCCGCCGCCGCCGCTTGTCAACGTCGGTGCGTGCGTGCCCGTGTCCGTGTCCCGACTCCCGAGCTCGCTCGCCCGCACGGTGCAGGGCAGGGCAGCTGCTGCCAAAAGGCTCTGCTGCTGCTGCTTTCAATCCTCCCTCCTCACATGCTCCTCCGAGGTCTGGTCCGTTCCGTGTGCCCCCACAGGCGCGAGATGCACAGAACACAGTCGCCTGATGGACTGTTGGACGAAGTTGCAGCTAAGGGAAAAAGAACAGATCTGGTTGTGTTTTACTAGTTACCAAATTTTTTCAATCAAAAATTCTCGTCACGTTAAACATTAAAATACGCCAGAAACAGCATGTTCAAAAGTATAAAATATATGTAAACAAATAAACTAATTGATGTACCCATTCCGGGAAAAACTTACAACTATGGAAAAACGTGTGAGTCAAATTATTTAATTTTTACCAAGTTTTGTAGCAAAAGGTATTTTATGTCTCGAAAACAAATTTATTATAAAAATATATTTCATAACTAGTTTAACAACACTTATTTTTGTCTCATAAATATTAGTACTTTTTCATATAATTTTTGGTCCAAGTTTATGATGATTTACTCCCTCGAAATGCGAGTGAATGTTTTCTGAACGGAGAGAGTATATTACGCAGTCTGATTCCCTTGTAGTCCCACTTATCACATAGTAGGATAATGATTTTCTACAAACAAAACTAAATGTCAATTTTCGAGATTTAAACACACCGAGAGTTCTCAAAGACATTAGTCAAGAGGGCTCATTAGTCATTACAGACTCCTCGGGAGGATCAACCAAAATACAAAGATTATTATAGATCTGATCCAGCCCTCACCAAACTCATACACCGTAGTTCCCGCACGCCACCGCCCTCCTTAGTTGCGGAAAAAGTTAACAAGTTAGAATTTATTAATCGTGAAGACGCTTCGCTTGTTTTGGTAGAACTTTGTCCAATCATAGACTAATTAGGCTTAATCGTCTCGTATTATGCATCTAAACTGTGTAATTAGCTATTTTTTTCTTTTATTTATCGCTCGAACATAGATCTTTTTGGTGTATTTAACGCGATGTGATGGAAATGAGAAAACTGCCATCTAAACCAGGCCTTACTAGAGCGTAGCCATGCAGCTCAAACTCATACACTGAGTTCTGCACGCCACTTACTAGAGCGTAGCCATGGACAACATCAACCCAAGGTAAAATTCAATCAAGGACACAAAAGTATGAGGGACAGGCCTAGAGAGACTACTAAAATTATTGATTCTGACTTCAACGAAATCTGAGACATAACTTTGGTCCATTGCTACATATAGAGCCTTGCAACCTATCTGGATCATGCATCACATTGATTCTTCTTGCACCAGCCATCACCACCGTAGGCTTCTGTGATCCCACGCAACGCAATAAACCCCATGTACCTTTTCTTCCTTTGTGGCACATTTATCTTTACAACATCAATTATAGGTGGAATCCAGACTGAAATCCGACTTCGTTTCTTTTTTTTGACTTCGCCTTGTCATGTGTATACGAAGACTAATAACAACATATTTCATGGTGTATGCTTTATAAACTATTCCTTCGGTGGACACAAACTTATCTTCAGCAATGCCCATGTATCTCACCACACCAAATGAAAAGTCCAATCAATAATATTCATTTTGTCCTCTTTTTAGAGAACGGTTTTCGATAATAACTTGGTATGCAGGGTCAAGTTCAATTAAATATTGATTGAACTCATCTAGATTCAAAGCTCTCTATATTTCTTTTTTATAAAGAGTCGTGGTTAATTATTAGCACACTTTTTGACTTATGGTACCGCCTCCAGGTACAGCACCATGACTTGTTTTTAATTTTATGTCTCACCAAGACACCAACCAAATGACCTCTAGGGAAACTACTTTGAGGCCAAATGTCCTAGGGCATGTCACGGCTATACACGAGGTCGTCTCTCTCACGGCTCAAATCTACCGTACTCAGACACCTCCCAAATTATTTAATGCACGTGTAGATTTGGATTGGTTGAAGGCGCCTACGAAAAACTCATGTACATATCGCAAGACGAAATCGTCTCTAACATTGGAGCACGAGCCTAAGCCGATCCTTTCATTAAGAAATGGGCCGGTTGTCTCCTAAGCATTGACCTGCACTTTTTTATAGAAAAATAACAACTTAAAGACAATGCGAAAAGACCTTTTTGTAAATGCCCTAAAAACATGGAGAAAAAAGAACAACCTTCGTTAGCTGCACCTCTGTCCTTAAGGTCCCATTTGGATCCCTTTATTTTGAGAAAATCAAAATCTACTTTTAATAAATTAGTCTACTTTGGTTTGAAATTTAAGATCCCACTTTATTTAAGTCTACAAACAAGTCTATCTTAAATTCAAAGGTGGAGATGAGAAATGGATTCTATAGATCACCATGACACGTTTGTACTCTCCAACTGAAACACAGTTATAGAAATTATAGAGCATATCTCAACTGTGTCTAAACCACAATAAACACATTTCAAGGATCCAAATAGAAGATAAAATAATTATGGGTATTAATAAAAGATCTTTTGAAAATACGGAGCCAAAAGTCAGTCAAATTATAGATTTGATGGGCATGCTCCTGAAAGAACAAAATAATAAGCTTCCTATGAAGTTAAATAAAAATCTAAACTAACCTAGATATTTATTTAAAATATATCTCTATTTTTATCTTTAAAAAAGATTTATTGAAAATATATTACACAATTAATCTAACAATACTCTAAAAAACACTGAGCCAAATGGCATTCAAATTATTGATTTGATGGGTATACTCCTCCCGAAAGAACAAAAATGAAGTTAAATCAAATATCTAAGCTAAACTAGATATTCATAAAATTCTATCTATGCCTATATTTACATCTTCAAATAGATTTATTAAAAATATATTACTAATATACAATATGATTAATCTAACAATACTCATCTCCACCACAAATTTACAACACTGTCGGGGTAAAAAAATTTCGTGGGGTGACAGTCGAGGGGGCTCGAAATTTGAAGGGACGACGGTGTGCATCGCGCACTGGTGCTCTGCTCCTCCCGGCAGGCAGACCACGCGGTACGTGAGTTCCACCACAGGGCACAGGGCCTGGCGGAACACACGCAGCAGCGGTGGACGCGGCGTGGCCGGGGATCTAGATCTCTCACCTCCACCTCCACCACCACCAACACGCGCTCCGCCCCGCCCGCCCCGCCTCGTCTCCCTCCAGTCCACCACCAAACCTGGCCAAGTCCACGCCGCCGTCCACCGCCCTGCCCCGACCATCGCGGTGCCCGCACCCCCACCCGCTGCCGGATCCCCTGCCCCTGCCGTACGCTCTGCCCGCCCGCCGCGGGCAGCCTAGCTGGGGTCAGTGGAGATCCACCCGGACTCGGACGGTGGCCTCTTCCTCATCTTCATCTTCTTCTCGTGCGGCGGGTGAGTATCCCAGGCTCACCTGGATGGGATGGGATGAAATGGATTCTCTCGCTCTGTTCGTTAGTTTTGTTTTTCTTCTCCATTCGAATCCAAGCGTTTCTATCTCGATTCGTCTCGTCGCGGATTTGGTTTTCCTGCGTGCGTGGCACATTTGCAACTTGGGTCCGCGGACGGATTTCGTCTAGTCGTACCTCCTGAAATCGCGAGATCAGTCGCAGTTATCCCGGTAATTAAATTCCCCGCGCTGCGCTGCATTGTGCGTAAGCTCTCGAGTCCCGCCTGACTTGGGAAGTCAGCTGGGTTCGTGCGGTTCCGCAAGCAATGCGGGAGGGAAGTCAATCGGAGGCCGGCGTCGTTGCGAGAATGTGGCTTTGGCGGTAGCTGATCAAAATTTCGGGTTTCGTAATTACTGTTGATGCCATGTGTAGTGTAGTTGATCGTCGGTCGGGGGGGACACAAATGACTCGATTGCAGGTGCCTCCGTGCCTAATGTGGGCGTGCCGCCATTGTTTTGCCCATTTTGTGTCCCCTTTCTGAAATGTGGGCGTCTCCGTGGACAGTTTTGTGCATGGATTGTCGAGAGAATAGCAGGGGCTTCACACACTGCTCTATTGGTGTTATGCCCGAACAAACTATCCAGTGGCTCATTATTGTCTCTACAGAACTTGGTGGCTTTGCCTTATTTTTCAAGATCCGGAGCGATCTGTTCCGATTTAAGGGCAGACGTAAATGATTCACACATTATATATACAACATTTTCTCTTTTTCCCTGTTCTTGTACCATGTTTGCTTCATTATTGAATAGGGCTTTCATCTTAAATCAAACTGTCAAGTTTTATATAGATCCTCTCTGTGTGGATATTATCAACTTTGCTTCCAATTGATTGAGATGAGATGCTTCTGTTCAAACTTTCTTCTGTTAGTGACATTTCAACTTGCTCAAGCTGATGCTGCGGTAATTGGTCCTGTTTTCTGCATTTTTCCCGTGAAAATAAACTGATTCCCTATGAAATCCTATACTATGCCCCCTGTGAAATTCTTCCTTCCAAAGGGGGTCTGAATAAGACATATTCCTGGTTCTTTAGGGTTTGTTTTGTGATATGACTAAGAAATTTTATTTGTTATGCTTTGAATCATTCCCATTACTGTATACTTACTGATCTTTTGCCTATAATTCTGAAACACATGACAGGTGTTGTAATTTGTCAAGCCCCAGAGGGTCAGCAGTACTTATAGAGTAGTTCCACAATGGCCTATGATGGAGATGATGGACAAAAGCCAGGATTGCCCTTCAAAATTGTTCTGCTTGGGGATTCCTCTGTTGGTAAATCAAACTTGCCAGCAAGATTTGCAAGAAATGAGTTCTACCCAAACTCCAAGTCCACTATAGAGTGGGAGTTCCAGACACAAAAGTTGGTAATCGATGGAAAGAGATTAAAGCTCAGATATGGGACACTGCTGACAAGAGCGCCGAAAGCAGTAACATCTGCTTACTACCGAGGCGCTGTGGGAGCTCTTCTTGCTCCATGACAATAGCAGGCGTCAGCATCTTGATAGTGTTGGTCGATGGCTCAATGAACTGCACACAGTAAGAACCAAATATCTTTAACTTTTTTGTATAGAGCTGGCCTGGTTCAAGTTTGCTTTATAAGTTCCTTGTCAATAAACCAACCTCAGGTCACATAGTGATTTGAGTTTTAGAATTAGTATAGTTTGCCATTATGAACAAATTCTCTTGAAGCTGACCATGAACAAGTGCAATTCAAAACCAGATGTTCTTGTTTTAAAATTTCAGCACTAGGTATATGATCTTGTTTCGTTCTGACCTGTTTTTGTTACCTGCAGCTCATTCCGATATGAATGTCGTCACAATTCTGGTGGGTAACAAAACCGATCTGAAGCATGCGCGTGAGGTGAGCACCTCGCGGCTGACAAGCCCTGGCGGAAGCTCAGGGTCTTTTCTTCATGGAAACCTCAGCTTTGGATTCGTCAAATGTTGCGTCAGCTTTTCAAAACTGTGGTTAAGGAGATCTTACAGCATACCAAGCAGGAAGGTGTTCCAATCACTAGAGCAGAAGAAAAAGCGAGCTGCAGTCGCTAAGCAACGGGAAAGCCGTGGTGCTGCAGGGTGAGACTACCAACCAAACAGGCAGTGGTGGGAGGTGGTGCTGTTCCTCATGACCTGTAAGATCCTCCCCATTCTCCACCTCAATTTCTTTAAAAATGGTCGCATAACCATCCTATTCAGTTATGCACTGTAATCTTTCCAATGTATGTACCGTGATTGGATCTTTGTTAGCGTCTATCCAGGACTGCCACTATGGAGAGCGATAGAGAAATATCTGGGAGTGTAACCCTGCAGGCCCGATTTGTGAAAAGTTGCTTTTCCATGTTCTTGTTCTAAAGGTAAGCTGGCAAGGCTGGTTTCGTATGAAAGTTGGTGTTTCCCGTCGGGGGAGGAAAATCAATGTATAGTCCCGGATTGATCCCTGGGAGGTATTGATACATGATTGTGTAAAAGAGAAAAGTGCGACCAACTTGACTGTTGTGTCATTCAACATCATCATTCTAAGTCGACCTTCCAAAAAACATCATCATTCTAGTCTTAGAAACCTTTCTTTCATTTTGCATTACTCCGAACCTAGACATCTAAAAGCACCTGACACCGTGCTTACCATTCTTTAGGTTTGTCTGGGCACGGTAAATTTCGGATCCCTACGTTGCGAAATGTAGAACCGATTGTGCTACACGGTGATTCTGTGCATCGGGCTGCGATCAATCTACGCTTGTAGATCGAAAACGATGCAATAACCAACCTAGAGCGATTTCTTTGATTTTCATGAAGATAAAAATAGGCATAAAAAATTGTCTAACTTCAACTTTTGGTGGCTACCCCTTGCTTCGGAAATAACCACTGCACCTTGTACAAATCATGACAGTTACCTGCCATTGTGCTAGAGACCATTTTCCAAACTTTTGCTGTCGATTGAGAGAGCTGCAATGAGTGCGTGGCAGTTGAGAGCGAACGACAAAAAGGTAGACAACATCGTCGCTGGTGATCGTATTACGGATGAACAGTATGCTTTGTTGCCCAATGATGAGGACATTATAAGATGTCATCGTCTTGCGGGAGCAGCATAATCATCTCCACTCAAATGATTGGAGCGCAATAGCAACCATGAAAGGGCTTCGTTTTCAAGTTTAAACCGGAAGGACAAAAAGCACTGATCATCCCTTACAGGTACGGTGCAGTCGTGCAGATGCATACTGCACCACCTCTTCTTCTCTCTGATGCAAAACATCATCTCGTGAAACAAAAGCTAGCGCATCTGAACTCAGATGCATTGTACCTTGCACTAGCACTAAACAGTGATCTGGATGGCAACTCCTTGTCTACAACAGTTCTGCAATAGTTCGTAGTACCTTCCATGGTACACTAATTCGTTAAATCTCCAGTTAGCAGAACCATCAGTTGGTTGGATATATCTCACTGTTAAATCCCTTTAGCTATCCAGTACATCTTTGTTTCTTTTCATTGTTTCCTCCTCGGCAGACATTAGGGAGACAATACATCTGATCTGGATTGTGATGACAAGTGACAATTTCTTGCTTGATTCCAGTGAGATGATCAGCAGACAGCAGCCCTACATATAAAAATCTTGAGATAAAACCCTCACATTAAACTAACTCTGTCTAATCTGGCATACAATTTTGTTTCTACAGTTCTCTTGAACTTTAGTACACAGTTCAAGTTTCAGATTTACTGTACATAACAAACTACATAACTCATAAAAAGCGTACTACACAACATGGTCATGTGACAACATCATCATTCTTTGCTCTGCAACCTTGATCTTTCTATAGCCTAGAAGACAAAATTATCAGTAACAATGATGACATGATCTTTCAATTATCAGTAACAATGATGACATGAAATGCATAAAAGGAGACCCCAAGAAAAAAAAAAAGAATGCTCCTTTAAGGGAAAAAAAAGGATGCCAAGGCCAGTAAACATCATGGTATCAAGCATTTCACAGAAGCGCGTGGTTAGTTATTATGATAATGTAGCAGAAAAATACACCTCAATGACCTGCTTCTTTGAAACATTTTTGTCTGGATTATAACAGAACAGTGTGATAATGTGTGTGGCCATTATTAAACAAACTATGGATCGAGCCTAAAACATTAAGGACCAAAAATATGATGGTTTTCCGTCTGTTTAGCATTTCTCATTTTCTGCATTGAATAAGCTTAGCAAATAGCCTCAGATAAATAAATGAACAGAACACAGCAACAATGTTAGGAATAACCGAACTAAAATGTTCAAGTTGAAATGAGAACCTATTTACCTAGCTTTCTATCCCTTCCTCTTTTGGTTCCTTGCAGGGTCCCGGTTTTCACCACTCAGAGTGTTCCTCTGAGGTAAATGCCCTGCAGGAAGCTTATCTATTCCCTTTTCTGATGATGGTTTTTTCATACTTGTTTCTCCAGGGGAAAGTTTGGGAAAATTTCTTTTTAACATCGAGATATGATCCAGAAACCATGGTAGTAGAGTACATAACCGCAGATCCCTCACTACTTTCTGGAGCAAAATCACTTGTTCTTCTTCACTGACTTCATATGATTCAGCATACCCAACACATTCGGAGATGGCATTAGAAGATAAATCAATTTGCTCTTTTGACTCTAGTATCCCATGAGCAACATATTGTGGTGCTGGTGCCCTGCATTTTTATCAGTATCAAAGTTTTCACTCTTGAGTCGATTTTCAGTTCGTTTGTAATCTCCTGGGACAGTTCATCATGCTTTGCATCTCGAACATGACAACCATCTCCACTGTCAGCATATTCCAAAGAAAGCTGTGAATTGCATATCACACACAAATCAAAAACTTGAATATATATATATTCATGGAATTTGAATGAAAAGTACTAGAACAGTAACACCAAATTTGTGCACACGAATGCTCACAAGCATGCCCAAGAAATTAGAATGCAATAAGATTTCAGCATAACTGACACCCGTGTTCTGTTAGATTGATGATGGAAGGTTAGTCACTGAACTGTTGATTATGAAAATAAATTCAACGATTAAACAGCAAACGTCCATGTCATCGATTGTATTGTAGCAGTGAGCACTGAGCAGAGCTGGTAGTGACTCATTGCTGGCAGATCAACAGCTCTTTCTTCGCAGACAGTAATGATCATAAAGTAGACGCTGAGCTCACCGAATCAAAATGCTCGTGAGGCAGCTGCAGAGCTTCTCCCTTGCCCCCAGCAACATTCTCTTCCTCGTTCTCCTGCTCCTCATCTGGTTCATTCGCAAGGACAACAAAATCCTCCTCTAAATCCTCATCCCCGGACTCAACGGCCGGTGAATCGCTCTCCGTCAAGCAGCCTAGCGACATCCAGGTCAATAGCCTCCTCAGTCCGACGAGGCCGCCACCACCGCAACCTCCCGGAAGCAAGCGGTGTACGAGTGAAGTCGTACGCCTGCACGACGCGCGAACTGAGGTTAGCCAACTCGGCAGACAGACGAAACGGCACAGGATGCTGCCGAACGGACCTTGACGTCCACGGGAGGCCGGAGCGCGCGGGGCGGCGGCTGGGGAGGAACACGGCCGAGGATCCCCGCCGCCGGTGGAGGAGAGGGAGGGGCGGAGCTCGCGGAGGTGGGTGAGGTAGTCGTAGCCGTCGTCGGGAGGCCGAGCTCCAAGATCTCCTGGCGGACGTGCTCCGGCAGGGGCTCCGTCGTCGTTGGCCGAGGTGGACGAGGAGGGTGGGCTCGCCGCCGTCTCCACCGACGGCGGTGGAGGACGAGGGGGCCTCGTCGTCGGTGAACCCGGGGACGGAATACGGGTTGTCGTCGACGCGAACGAAGACACGGTCGGAGGCGTCAGCGGCCCCGGGGCGCGGGCAGAGGCGGAACGTGGCGAAGTTGCGGGGCTTGCGGTTGCGGCCTCGGCCCATGGCGTCCACGACGGCGGGCGGCGGGATGGGCAGGCGAGGCGCGACGCAGACAAACGCTGCTGGCCGCCGGCTGCCGTAGAAAAGTGAAGGAAAGCCGTGCGTTGGATGGACTGGGCTGTCATGGCTGTTTGGTGCTTTTCGTGGGCTGGGCTTCCAGAAATGGCCAGCTTCGGCTGATAAGCTGTTTCTGTGGCCCAGGCCCAGCAGTTTAGCATTCGTCTGGACTCCAAAATCAGAAAAACTGTCCACTTACCAAACCGTTTAAATTGACTCTTTGCTTGAATAAAAAAAAATTTGACTCTTTGCTGGGGTTAGAATTTCTTTTCAAAGCGGTCTCATATATTTTAATTAATAAATATATGAATACTTGGTGTTGTTTACAATACAATGGTAACAATTTGTTGATACAAACATTGTAATAAAAGATATATTATACAGAAAAAATATCAAATTTCAATATTCTAAAAAAACTCAATTGTTAAAAATCGTGTCTTATATTTTTTGAAACATATAGAATTATAGGGCTTGATTGAGACGGTTTCTCTTCATGTTTTTTCTAGCTTGTTCCTTTTTAGCCAAACTCCAAACTTTGCTCTAGGAAAAATATGAAAATGTGGGAACACCTAAAGAGATGCTTCAAAAATTCTAGATTTTTGTGGAATGCTTCGGTTTTGCGGAGCAATCAAAACAATCTCTTATCTTAGCTTGGAGAGAATTTGACATATGGTAGTAAGTATCAGTAAGTGAAAGCCAGAGCCTTAAACAAATCCACGAGGATCTTTTCTGGCCTTAAGCAAATCCACGAGGTTCTTTTAAGTACTTCTTTGGTGCTAGCAACGTGACCAAATATGCTTGATTTAGTTGATACACGAACAAATCTTTGCTTTGGCTCGGATGCAGCCGGCCAAAAGACAATTGGCCACGAGTGTGCATCGACGCGTGACCTCGCGCTATATGTTTTAAATTGGCTACCACACATCCTGAAAAGAATATATTTTATGGGACATCATATTACAGGAAAAAAAATATATTCACATGGAAAACTCTTTTTTAGCTTAACTAACACGCTTAATTTCTCTCAACGCAATGCAACATGGGCAAATTCTGCCTTCGTTTTGAAAGATAAAAAAAAAAAATCATAATGTTCAACCAATGAGAGCAAAATTACAATTGAACTTCAAATAAAAGTGCCACAAAACTACATTAAACACTAAACAGTACACATGATAGCTGCTAATTCACCAAACCGCACTAACATAACCAAACAGGCACGCTTAATTGGTACAAGAATATTGGAGTAGGGCACGCGTCACGCGTATAACATTTTCCGTGTGCGAGTTCTCTCAATTATGAAGCTGTCAGCGCATCAGGCAGGCACCACGTAGGGGTTTAGTCAGCATCATCATCCACTGGAATCATCAATTATGCACCTTGCGTCCTTGCCAACAATGAGACAAAGGAGAAGACAATAGAGATGAAATGAAACACCACAGATTCCTTTTGCTGCCTCCCTTCAATAATTTTGGAGTGGATTAGATCAGATTTTTTAAAGTATAATTGAAGAGTACAGACACATCCTTAACGGTTAAGACACATAAAAGGACTTGAACAAGACAACAATTCAGCGTGTATATAAACCTGTGGTATCAGGGTTCAAACCGTTAAAGCCGGAGTTGAGTCATTCACACACACAGCTCCTCCTCCACCACCTTGCCAAAGAGTAATTTATGGCGACTGGCTTTATATGTCGGTCTCTTTTTATTTTCGTCCTCTTTTTTCTTGCCTTTTTTTTTCTTTACAAAATATGGGATGGCATATTGTGAGTACTCTCCCTCCGTCCCTAAATAAGTGTCGCCCGTTGGTGTGTTATACCACAAGTTTGATTTCGGTTTGTAGAAAAAAAATACATGCAACATTTGTGTCTCAAATAGTTTTGTTAAAAAGCTAGATTCAAATATCTTTTCAATGATACTAATTTTGTATCATAGATATTAATATTTTCAAATATAAAATTAGTCAAAGTTGTTTCTCGGGAAGCATAAAAGCGACACTTATTTAGGGACGGAGGGAGTAAGTATTGCTTTTTCATAATTGTATTACCAAGATAGTTAGTTAATGTAGTAATTTAAGTTCGGTTTATGGAAGATCGTTGTTTAAAGAGAAACACAAAATTAGCATAGAAAAATTCGGAACAAACCCTAAATAACTTGTGTACTTCAAGTAATGGCTTTCATTCCACCAAAAGGGGTGAAGAGTTTTTAGATAAAAAGATGATTAGTCTCTATTGCATTCTTCATTATTACAAGTTATAAGGACACCTATACAATACTCCCTCTCGTCCCATGGAGTTCGTCGTTTCGACTTTTGAACTTCATATTTGACCATCCGTCTTATTCAAAATATTTATGTAAATTATAAAATAAATTAATCAATATTCAAGTATCTTCATTGATAAAATAAGTCGCACCAAAAATAAATTATATTTGTGCAAAAATTTGAATAAGACGAAGCATCGAATAAGATGTACGGAATCAGGGCGCGACAAACTCAAGAGGGACGGAGGGAGTAGAATCAGACTTGCTACCTCATATGAACTTAAAAAGAGATAAAAAAAAGAGTAACCTACTATGATAGTATAAAAATTATATGGAGATAGACACATGAATCATAGAAAAGTATGTGAGCTTAGCTCTTGGTGACTCTCTTCCTCATACCCAATAAAATATTCTATGTGATATCTCTTTATTAAATGTTATGGAACAATGGCCTATACATTGCAGCAGCCTCTGATTTTATTTATTTATTTTTATTTTTTTAAAGCGACGTCGAGTTGCAGCAACCGGTTTAACTAAAATTCTAAGTTGTGCACAGTTCACTTTTGAGCAACAATCCACTTTCACACAATTTACTTTATAATATGTCAACGCTGTGAACGATATAAAATCATTTTTTATTTAATTGTGAACACCGCACCGATAACATATTGAGTTACAGTACATTAACTGACAAGTCAGTTTACACGTCACGAGATATACTATACAGTAGCATTACGTGGCCGTGTGAGCCCATGACGGTCAATAATTTCTTGATGTTAATTATTCATTCAGGCAATCACTGTGGTCTCGACGGCGGCGGACCGGAGGACGGCCTCGACGTGGTCGCCGCCGGCGGCCTCCCAGAGCTCCGGCAGCGCCTCCTTGATATTGTGGATGCTCTCCAGCGCAACGTCCGCTCCGGGCACCAGCACCGAGCTCCCCACCTGCAAAGGTTCCCGTTCCATGGCGGCGCTGTCAGCATCCGCCGTGGATTGCACAACGCACACGGCACCGAGGAGAAACTGAGAAAAGCTAGCTTACGATGACGGTGTGGAAACCGGCGGCCTTCCCGGCGGCGATGTTGCGCGCGCTGTCGTCAAAGAACACCGTTCTCTTGGCGTCGAGCTTGGCGATGTCGATGACAGCTTCCATGGACTCCAGCGAGGGCTTGCACAGGATCCCGCTGCCGCCATCCTTCTTGTCGGTTGGCGTTGGCGGCGGGTTGAGGGTCTCGAAGCAGATGACCCCTTCGAAGCAGTCCTCGAGGCCGAGCTTCTCCAGGACTCTGGCCGCGTGGGCCTTGTCAGAGTTGGTGAAAATCTGCAGACAGCCGGCACCGGGTAGTTAGTTTCAGACATGAGCATAGACGCAGGCACGCAGTAGCATATTCAGTCACAAATTGCCCTTGTTGATGGGAATTAATGAAATTTGAATCAGAATCGGGAGAAGGGGCTCACGATCTTCCTCTGCGGCAGGGAAAGCAGTAGCTGCCTGAGCACCGGGTCAGGCTTCACCTTCTCGTATGGCAGCGTTCCATGGACGCAGGCGTGGAAGTCGTCATAATCGAAATCGTACCCCAAAACCTAGGACGTCAAAACATGATGAATATGATGATCAAGATTATATATGAAAGACAAGCTTGAACAAGCAAGGTAGAGAACCTTGAGGCCGGCCATTGTAGTTCCATACTCCCTGTACAAGTCGACGCACATCTGGGGAACCTGGCTCTCCTCAATTCGCAGCTTGTTCAGCATGTACTCTGCAATTGGCCTTAGTCGTTACACTGCAAGCTTACACTACAAGATGCTACTAGACTTGCGTACGGCGTACCCTGTATGTTGTTGCGGCATGCTAGGTGGATGCCTAGGCTCAGCGGGTACAGAGTGTCATCCATGTCTGCAACGTGCAAAAGAAATGCCAATTCATGTTTATTTCAGAGACGAGTTCCATGGAAAACAACAAACCAACAAGGTACAAAAGGAGGGCTCAGTTCATGCATGTTGCTTTGGTCCTCACCAAACAGCAAGCAATCGAACTTGGCTCCAGCAGCGTACGCCTCCATCTTCGCCGTCACTGCCCTGTGCACTACCAAAAATGCAAGCAGCAAGCACCTCACCCTAGAGGCCAAACGGAATCACACAGCCACAAGCACAATGAGATTGATGATGGATGGCGCCTGCATTCCTCACAGCAGGCTGCCGTATTTATACACCAAAAAAAGGCTTTGTTTGTTGGAGGATGACAGGCACGCACGCATATAGGCATACGCATGACAGCGACGTCAGTCAGTGGGGTGTGTTTCAGACTTTCAGTGATGTGTGTTTCTGAATTGCTAGGATTTACAGTACTACGGTATTCCTTCCTATCCTACTCTAGTAGCTAATCAGAGCATTGTTCTTGTGAATTCTAAGGGATTCTTGCTTAAACTACTCCACGGCAGGGATCTCCTCGTCATCCTCCAACCATGAGAGAGACTCCGAGTGCTCTCCGACGCGACGTCCAGTTCTTGGACTGGACCTGGCCTGTGTGTGACGCCTTAAGCTTTTGGCGCACAATTATGCAAGGGACCTCGTGTGGCATGGGTTTTTGCCGGTACAGGGGGCAGAAGCCGGTCGGCAGGATTGTGTGTGTGTTGCTGGGATCGATCAATCCTGTGCTGTGCTGGAAAGGAATCAGATCAGACGATGATGATGCCTTTGCCTTTCAGACTTTCAGAGTAGGCAATAAAGCGTGTGTCCTCTGAATGGCATTTCTTAGGACGGACGCGGGCGGTGTCAGTGCGGTAGAATCACATCGCTCTCGCTTTGGACATGGCGTGGCGACCTGTCTAGGTTGGTAGTAGCCATAGGAGACGATGGAGAGGCTGTGGCTGTCTCCCCCGTCTCCGTTGCCTTTCTCATCGTGTCTCTAGTCTCAGGCGGCGACGGACGGCGACTCGGCGAGGTTCACGTCTCAGGCGGCGAGGCGACGCGTCAGGTCATGGTCATGGCCAGCGCCGTCGCTTGTCACCTTTTTTACACTAAAAAGTCTCTAATGATGCCCGGTTACTGTCAGGGGCATCTGATTTCTACCATCAATTGAGGTGAGGCCACCTGAGCCGTTCAAAGTGCGGTGAAATCACACCATCACTTGAGTCTCATTCTGCTCTGGCTTCGTTTTTCTAAAAGTAGCAGCCTGAGACGTGAAATATTGTCTCATTCAAATGTTTTGAAAACCTGATTCCCAAACGAGAAACATCGTCCGTTCCAAACGCAGTTAGAGCACGGCCCCAGATCAAAGATACCAAGTGGAGAAACTAAACTGAAAGTCTAGGATGCGCAAGGAAACTACATAATCATCTTTTTCGTCATGCATTTAAATTCTATATATGCTATGCTTTACTTTATTTTTTGTGTAAATATTATAGGCACTAGATAAAAACATCGCTATCTATAATAGAACAAGATCATACTAGTTGCTATCTACGACGATACAACTCAGAGAATGCATCATATTACCGAAATAGAACACGTTCCTCGCCCCAATTACAATAGGTACGCCTTCTACCTCATGAAAGAGCAATGCCCTTCGCACCATGGTTTTTACAGGTGATGCTCCACTATCCTCGACCCCAATGTTCTAGAAATCTGGATGCTAAGGATAAAACATAGATACCCAACAATAAAAGTTTGAACAAAAAGGTGTGTAATTTACAAGCTCTATATATGATATCTCGTACGGGAAAGCTAGCTAGTTTGTGCTTGTGCAGGTAGTACACCGGTCTGGTTTGTTGGGGACTTCTGACCGCTGTTAGGGAAGGGAAGCAAGGTCACTCCACCTCTGCATATATATCAATCAGGCTCATCTGCTAAGAATATTACTTGTGATATCAAATAAGTTTGTTTTGAAGCAATATGACATCAGATAATTGACATCACATTCGTCATTTTTCATAATATATCTATTTCATGTCATAGATGTAAACACTATAGCGTATAAACTGGATCAAAATTTAGATAGTTAGAGTCGCACCATTTTCGGTACACAGGTAGTACTAGACACAGGCTGCTTCAGCCATAGGCTGTCATCAGATACAGTTGCTCACAACCTTATTTTTGTCAACCCTATTCAAAGACGCTTGAATGCCCACAACAAATGAAACCCCAACGCAGACATTATAACTACAGTTTATTAATAACCAAAATGGTGTGTCGCGAGAACAATATTCAGTTGCATCACTTATATGTTCAACATCTGCATTTGGCAGAGAAGGATGCACACGTATAACTGAATTACAGAATCACATCGAAAGTGCAAGAATGTTAGTGTGATCAGCTTAGGCTGTGTTTAGATGGCTAAACTTTTCAAGATTCCCCATCACATCAAATTTTTACCTCAAGCATGGAGCATCAAATGTAGGTAAATGAAATAACTAATTGCACGGGTTTGGATGTACTTTTACGAGACAAATCTTTTGGCCTAGTTAGTTCATAGTAGGATAATATTTACCACAAATAAAAAAAAAAGTGTTACCGTGCTTTTCAGCTTGAATTTTCAGGATATGAACACAGCCTTAGAAGAAATGTACAGGCTATTGCATTTTTAAGCGCAGTGGGGCTTCAGCATGCAGTAGGCATCTGGCCCTGTTGTAGCCTGCAGAAGCAGGTGGGCTGATTGCTACTCACAGCGAACGTTGTACCCGTCAAGGTGGCTGATTGCTACTCAGTGAATGTGTTGTAGCCTGCTGAAGCAGGTCAGCTGATTGCTACTCACAGTTAATGGCAGATCAGGTTCAGGTCTTCGGTTTCTTTGGGATTGGAGGTAAGCTTCCAGGCTTGGCACTACGTTTGATGCCCAGGAAATGCTCGACCTGCCGAAAAAACAGTCAACATCATATCTCTGAATATATAGCATTCTCCATCATTAAACAAGAATATTACAGAATACACAGGGGGATACACAGGCCAACCTTTTTGTCCCCAAGCATGGGCGTTAGGCTCCCAGGTTGCTCTGTCTCCAAGGTAGCATAGCCGCCAGCATCCCTTGTTTGACTAAAATAAACATAGATAAACCAGATTAGTCCTCTAATAAGGAAAAATATTGAGATGTAAATTATTACATAACAACACATACATAGGATAGCGATCAACTTCGATTGGAAGGGGATGAAACAGCACCTCTATTGGCAACACTCAAACTCCCATAGTCCCATATGAGCCATTGGATAAAAAAACAGATGGCTTGTATTCTTATTCTTATTTACATTGAATCCCTCATATATTTCTAAACTCATGGAAGTTACACAAATAGCCATCCATGTGTCCATTAGGCTCCTCCAAAGTCTAAACTACAGGCAATAAATCCTTATCAAAGTTCCTCCAGGCAATAAATCCTATCAAGTGGGTTTCCAGGATATCAATTTCATATTAACCGGTCAAGATTAATAAACAAAAAGGAAATATTAGTGAAAGAAACAACTGTGTACCATGACAAGGCAGTAACATTTGTAAATATTTCGCTAAGTGATTCCAGGATATCAGAACAATTCGGCAAGCTTAGTGGGTAGTGGCATCAATGAAACCTAAAATACAAAAGTGGAGGTTATAAGCATGTTGTGGGCATACCCTGTTTTTGCATTGCCACTTAAAATGAGGTATGGTGTTTGGTTGCGAGATTGAGCCTCTCTCATCTTTTCCGCGGCCAATAATGGTGTGTCAGAAGATTTCATATGCTTGATTTTCTGCTCATACTCGTATTTCTTCTGGCGTTTTTCTTGTTTCATTTTACCTGGCCCCTTGCCATGAAACATGTGCGAAAAGAACACGGAATGCCTCCTTATGTGTCATCTGAAGCAGAGAAAACACAGGATAAACATTGTCATTTTTTTTCATATCCAATCTCCCAAGCATCAAATAAATTGCAAGAAAGCAGCAAAACAGAAATGATGATCATGTTGATGAAAAATAGTACTTAAAATCTATATAAAGTAAGTTCTTGCCAAAATCATAAAAAATGCAAAATGCAATTCAGTAATTAATTTCTGTTGTCTATGCATCATGGAGACCCGGGTGGCAGTGGACAAGACAGGACCTGAGTACTTACCACTCTACCATGTTCATCCAATCTTTCAATGCGAATGTCTTTAGGTCCATCCTCCACACCTATAAGCTTGCTCTTTTTCTTGTCTGTAGTTCTGCCTCCCCAATTTGTTCCCTCATTGAGGCTTCCTCGTTCCTTAAGAATCTTCAAAGCACCAGCTAAACCCTTGCCTACTGCAACTTCATGTATAATCTCATCTGGTTTGACTACATCCTCTTCAACTTTGGCTGGTATTTCTGTCAGAGTTTCCTCTTCCATCTCTGCCAACCCATTAGCATCATCTTTTGCAAGATTATCTGGAGGCATGGCATCATCATCTTCATCCATAAAAACATCATCTTCTGGCTTGCGTGTCCCTAGTAAAAGATAACGGCAGTAGTCAATACTTAGAGGTCATTATCACTAGGACTTATAAACTCTTATCATACATCTTCAAAACTTTATATGGAAAAACCTCCAAAGATGTTACCTTGATCCAATTGTAGTCCCCACACGAACTCTTCCATCTCTGTGATAACAACCTTATTCTGTTCTGAATCTCCTTCTGTGGCTTCTGTACCCTCTTGGATCTTGGTTGCAGTAGGCAGTTCAACTATGGACTGAGGACCAAAACAGGCAGCCTCTTCCTGCTTCCTTAGGGCCAACTTTCTTGCTTGCTCCAGAGATTTCTGCAGATCCTCATAATCATCACCGAAAACAAGTTCTTCTTCAGCCGGTTTAGTAGGTGCAGTTTTCTCCTCGCGCAATGCTCTTGATGCCTGTTCAGCCTTTGCAATGGCAGTTTGATATGCACTATTTCTCTTTTCAGCATCAGCTGCATGCTCTTCCTCCCTAGCAGACGGTCTCTTGCCATCGTTCCTCGACCCACGATCAGCGACCCCCAATCCAGAAGCAATTGCTTCTGCCTCAAGTGCATCCAGATCCAGCTTCTCCTCCTTCCTCAGGGATTTCTTTTTCTTTGGTTTTTTAAATTTAAGCATTTCATCAGGGGTAAAATAATCTGTTGCCATCTTTGTGGTGGAAGTAAGGTCTTCTGTCTTTTTCTGAATGTAATTACCTTCAATCCTTTTCCGGAGCTGCCAAGAAAAATGTCATCAGTTCATGCAGTGCACCAGCAGAGTGTATTTGTATTATTCCAAGAAACAAGGGAGAAGCCACTAGTGAAATATTATGGTTTATAGGGCAAAATAGCAATCACCTCTTCTAGCTTCTTTTCTGCTTCACCGGTGAAACGTCCACCTTCATCAAGTGTCACGCCCTGATAAGTTAAAAGACAATACAGTTACAGAAAATAAAAAATGCAAGCAAATGAAGCTTAACAGAATGTTTACCTCATCTTCCATTTGGTCATCATAATGTGACAGCATCGACTTCTTTGACAATGAATCATCGCTGAACCTACAAACAACCAATAGAATGAAGATTAGCGGACAAATCTATGAGACAATAGCAACAACCAACGGCCATGTTATGTGCATAGTGAACTTACTTGTCATCATAATTTCCTTTCTTCTTTGAAGCCTTATAAGCTTCATCTCTTTGTTTCTGCTCACCAATCTCAATGTTCTCAAGCATACCAGAATCTACAAAGTATTTTATTTTAGAGAAAATGGCCAGACTGAGAAAAGATGAGAGAGAGAGAGAGAGAGAGAGAGAGAGAGGAACAATCCCCATTGGCAAGAATACTCTGATCTTTGAGAGTCATGACTACTGCACCACCTTCCAAAACCTTATCAAGGCCATGAAGAACCTTAACACCAGATAAGTGGTCTGTTTTTAATAAAACAAAAAACAAAGGCACTTGTAACCATGATTGCAATTCACAGTGTATTAGAAACAAACGATTGTCGCCCCCAAAATATGTAGCAGTTAGCCAAGTATTAACAGTTCCAAGAAAAATCTTTGCGACAAAATATTTGTATAGCACTACCTCCAACTTGTGTATCTTCCTCTTCATCATCATCGTCGTCGCCATTTTCTGCCAATATATTATCCTGACATCAAAACAGATTAAGGTTAGTGAAGGACACATACCTTATGACAGTATATCCAAAAACAATTGGCAATAATAACCTGTTCCTCCAAAGCTCGAGCAAGACGTAATGCTTTCTCCTTTTCAGCTTGCCTTCTTTCATCAAGTTTACGACTCTTTTCCCACCCATGAAAGTATCTCAGAAGCACCATCATTACCATCCAGTATTCCCCCTTCCTTTTTGTCCTTCAATCTTTCCTCCTTTGCCCTACAGGAAAAAAAGCTGATTTAGAAAATATTTGCATGTTCCATTGCTTAATAGCAAGATTTAACAGCAAGAGAAACATTATTGTAACAGAACCTCCTAATTACTGGGCCCACCTGCACCTGTCTTTGTCCCAAAAACCTCTGACAGCTGTGCAGATGCTCCCAATAACTTAAGAAGCCTGTCGGTGTCATCGGAAACCCCGATTACACCACTCATACCAGGATCAACAAAGGAGTAGCTACAACATTACAATATTTGTTACAAAAAAATATAGATCGAGTGCGGAAGAATAATAACATAATTTTACAAAATATGAGCATGTTACTTTTTGAGTAAACTTAACTTAATTACTTAAGCTGAGGAAACTAGAAGAAACCAGATCATGTCGAGCCCAGGACATAATCTTGGTTAACAAAGCACGAGTCAACACCGCAACAAGGGTTAACAAACCCCGAGTACACAATGTACTCCATAAGACTTACCCGACAAAAAGAAAAGACTCCAAGGATATTTGGCTTAAGGGAAGTAAAGCTAGAAAAGAGGAGTTTGCGTAAAAGCTTACTACAAGTGGATCCTTACTTTCCATCTTTTTAGCATAAATTTTGTTGAAGCATAATTAAGCTAGATTTGCACTTGTTCTATCTCAAACACTTTTTCAGCAACACATCTCAACTTATCTCTGCATCTCTTTTCCTTGCATAACCATGAGTAACCTTGTTTCTTCAATTACTACGATGAATGGGCAGAAGAACGGGTCTCCATAACCGTGAAGCAACGGCGATTCATGAACCGATTATACCCAGCTGGGGATCCCTAACCACACGACATATGTAGTACCCAAACTTGCATATATCAACCTTTTCTCAGATTTGTCCAAAACGGGAACGAGGCCTGCGCCACCCGAGAATACCGTACACCTCCAATCCGGGACTTTAACCCACGAGGGTAACATGTACTCCCGCCATCTCTCCACTCCCAGTGCGTGGTTGCCATTCCCGATTTGGCTCCACCGAGATCCGGCTTACCGGAGTATGTGGCTAGTTAGGGTCGACTGATCTGGTGTGACTGCCAGTCAGACGTGCCTTTGCCAGAAGGCCTCAGGCGCACTTGCGTTCAAAAGTCCCGAACTTAACAAGCCAAACAACGGACGGTCCTTAAACGACCAACACGGGACAAGCACAGCTAGGTATCCCGCCGGCTTTCAACCTACGTCCCGTCCGATCTCAAATTCAATACTACCATATTTATCCTCATGAACCACCATCAGGGTGTTCTCTTTTTCCATAGCCGGGAGGAACAAAGATAAAACCTATATCTCGCGAACAATGAAGCCATCATTCGACTTCTACCGACATCTAAGCATTACTAAGCATTTAGAAAAACGACCTACTCATACTAGTGGGATAAACTTTGGATTAAGCGTAGATCAAGGTAATCATGCAAAGAACGGTATCAACCAACTCCTACTAACTTAATGCACACAAGGCACTAGACTTAAGGTGAATAAAATATTTATAAACAGAGAAGGGTTTATGCTCCGGGGCTTGCCGTGTTGTTGCGGGGGAAAGTTAGATTCGAAGTTGGATTGCCAACGTCAAACTGGACACCGATACCTCGGTTGAAAGAATCTTCTTGGGTTCGACCATCATGAACCATCTCACTCTCGTATATTCTACACGTAGATGAGGATGCATGCTTTAGCATGATGGAATGATAAACATGATGCTCGATGAATGCATGAAATGATAAACACGGGAATATAACTCTATTTCACGATAAAGTTGCAACCCAACAAAACCAACTTGTTGAACTACTCTTAAGAGATACCATCACCATTGCCTAAGGAGTTCTCAAGGACCACTTGATTGTGGTGTGATCCAAGTTTCACAAAACAACACAAAAGTCACACAAAAACCTAAGTCATTAACTCTAACACTCACTTTCTCTAATAAAAAAAAAAATTAAGGCATAATAAAAGAAAATAATTTAAACATTTCAAAATGACTCCAAACTTTTTATACAAGTAGGTCACATCATAAAACAGTACCAAATAAATTTTCATGATTTTTGAATAAATAAAATAATTATTAAAAATCAAGGAAGATGCATTTTTCAATTAAAATTTGTATTTTTAAATCATGCAAAAACTACTCAAAATCAAAGTTTCAAATTTTTCATGGATTCATATACTCATAAGAAGCTTCTACAAAAATTTTCAGAATTTAAGGAGCTATTTTCGAATTTCTATGAATTTTCAAAGAATCAAGACTATTCAAAACAAAGGAAATTAACAAAACATTTCTTAAAAAGAAAAGGGCCATCGGGCCTAATCGGCCCAACGCTATGCGCGGCCTGGTCCAACAGTGATAGGCCGGCCCGGAGGAATAGTAACAGGCCGGCCCAAATCACCTGTTAAAGCTTGGCCCGGCGGATTTACAAAAGGACCCCATCCTATTTTCTAATTACAAATCCCCCAAACACCGTTTGGCACTATTCCCTTGAGTCATGGACTTTACATCTAAGCCCCCCTGTCATTTCTTCTATTCTCGTTTTCCGTGTCCCCGGCCACACCCGAAAGCATAGCACGGCCAGCCCGCCGCAGCGGCGGCGGCTACGGAGGTGGCCAACGGGGCCTTTCGGCGACGGCGGCGCAAAAAGAACCAGCACCACCCTCGGGCGACCTTTTCCCCTAACTTAATCAAACTCGAGCGGGCTCCTATCGAGCACGGCCCGCATGACAGCGGCACAAAGCTGAACTTGCCGGCGACGGGCGTTCGGCGACAACAATGCTATTAGGGCAAACAAATGGATGATTCACGACCAGAACCTCACCACGAAACTGATGCGCACGCTTATTCAAGCAGGAACGGGGCGGAGCTAGGCCGACCACGGTGGCCGCGGAAACGACGACGGACTCCGACGGTCGTGACGGCATTCCGGTGTCCCGGTGATGCTAGCTGCGCAAACCAACGAGCCGACCATGATAACAAAGAACAAGGCGAAGCTAAAGAGCGTCATTGGAATGACTCGAGACTCACCATACAAGAAGGACGACGGTGAGCAGCTCACGGCGGCGCCGATGCCGGCCGGGAAGAAGATGATGACGGCCGGCCGATTTAGGCGGCCAAACGCAATGCAAGAAAATGCAAAAGACGTGCAAGAATGTTGCGAAGCTCATGGCATGCTCAATTGCGGCGATTCAAGCTCGAGGAGGAAGCACCGCGGGCGGGCGAGATTGTCGGCGGTGGCGGTAAAAGAAGAAGAAGAAGATGATGACCGTCGGTGTTAAAGAAAAAGGAAGGGACGAGGAGGTAGGCGCGACTTCGCGACGACGTCAGTGGCGGTGTGGAGCGAAGACGACCGAAACGTCGAGGCGACCACGGGCGGACGCCGGCCGGCAGCCCGGCATGGGCGTGGCGAGGGGATTCCTGTGTGGTTACCGTAGCCCCAAACCCTAACATTTCTGAATTTGATCAATTTCTCCCAAAATTTGAACCGATCTTCAAAAACTCCAAAAAGTGACTTAGCCTAATTTTTCAAGACCTACAATTTTCACAATTGGAAGATTTTCAAATTCGGCCTCTAAATATGACTTTTGAAAAGCAGTTCAAAATTTTGAAATTTGAATTCAAAATTACTTTTAAAATCATGTAACAACTTGAAAAACTTTTGTACATGACTTTTGTTCATCTCAACAAGATCTACAAACTAGCTTTTGAAAGTTTTTGCAAATTTTGCTTATATTTTGAAATATAGTTTTTAAATCAAAAGGGGACAAAACCCTAATTTTGGTATTTTCAAAATTACTCTAAATTTTTGAACTAAACTTTGAAAACTCAAAATACCAACTTTGTTCAACTTGGAAAACTCTACAAAACTGCTTTAATAACCATACCCAAATTCTTTATAATTTTTGAATAAAAAGAAAAGGGGTAAAAGAAAGAATGGAATTTAGGGTTTTCGGAGTTCAATTCAAACTTGAATTTGATTCAAATTTCAGAATACCAATCTATACTATCCAACCATCATCCAACATCACACTTAGGATCAAAAACATAAAATAAACTTAATTTTATCCAAACCACGACTTAAGCGGTAAGTAACACGGGGTGTTCTGACCTTTCCCCTAACGAATCTCGCCCAGAGATTGAGCGAGAATGAAAAGGGAAGAAGGCGATTAACATACACAGATCTAAAAGTACACTTTCGGAGAGAATACATGACTTTGAAAACTAAACCACTCGGATCTAGAACAACACAACTAAGAGCACGGACGACAACTAAAGCGCCTAATCAAAGCGGCCTCGATAAGCGAGGGCAATGAAGGAACAACAGGATAATGATTATCCGAACATGGCAAAAGACCAACAGATCCGTAAACGGGATCGTGAACACTCGATCATTGCAAGCGCCAAGATGAAAAGCATCCCGAGAACAAACACTTCAACGAACGCCATATCCGGTAGCTCTATGTCCATCCGCTCCTTCCTTGAAGCTTGGTGGCTTTCCAATCTTCCTCACGACGAGATCCGGTGGAGAGAAACAACTCACGAGCTCTACTCGATCCGAAGATGGGAAAGGAAAGGGGCGTGTAGAAAATTTTATAGCTTGGTGGGCGAGAGATGGGGCACAACACGTCGGGAAGTAGACCGAGTGGAAGAGCATCACCGGCGGTCTTGGACAAGATTGACCATGGCACGCTTCTCTTTGCGCGAACCAAGGTGGGAGAGAGGTAGAGGATAAGAGGAGTGGATTCGCCCCGGCAAAGGAGGCGCGGCGAGAGCTGCGTCAAAAGATGAGAAGAAGGGGTCCCATGCGGGGACGAGCGAGCGGCGTCGAGCCGACATGAGTGCAGGATAAAGGAGGCGCGTGTTGCACGAGGACGGCGAGTGCGACACAACGCTGCAGCCACGAGCGAGGCGAGCACAGCGAGACTGCAACACAGACGCAAGCGGGAGAGGGGCCAGGATGCTCACGGCGTTCAACAAACACGTGGCGGCAACAAGATGCCACAATAATCACGACCTTGAAATGGTTAACGAGTCTCTTATCTACCACTTCTTGTAGTCTGTTAATGTTGATGTCAGTGACTTGCTCTCCAAGGGTCACCTTTTCTTGAAACTTTCAGAAGAAACTCACAAAGCAACTGATCCGATATACGAGTCCTCGGATAGAATATAGATAACTAAGAAATGCTTAGTGTAGTTTTGTAATGGATTATGATTAGAAATCATTAATCATAATACCACGATTAAAACCACAACCACGGAGAGAATCCATATGATAAAAATTAGTGGTGACCAAGGATTTACAAAAGGAAAGATAGCAACCAAAGGAAGTTCCAAGGGGTGGAGTCAATATGAAGGTGATTTCAAGATCAAAGCCAAGGAAGTTTTAAAGATCAAATAGAAATTGTATGGCATCGCTCCTCTCTTGAAGAAACGTTTAAGAGGTCCAACAGAGACTTGGCCAAGTTCCACACGGTACAACATAAACCGTGGCAAAGATTTACGCATAACATCCTAGTTAAACTAGGGTGCAAACAAAGTACACACACAGGCTTAAAGTGAAACACAAACAACAACCAACATTAACATCATTTTAAGTAACATGTGAAACATCATATATGCATTACATGAATGCTATAAACAACATATGCAATGCAATGATGCTTACTAATGATGCAACAAGATAATCATGAATGACGGGATATGAAGATCTTTTCCCCTTAAAAGAAATCTAATTTCCGAATTTCAAGGTGACAAATCCCGTGGGACAAGTAGTGGGAAAAGAAATATGTCAAATATATATTGACTTGTAAGAAATTTTGCAAACAATAAAGTTGATAACAAGATTGCAATCGAAAACAAAAAGGTGATCCGCAACCAATAAGAGAAGAGGAGTACGGATATGAATTTCCAAAAAGAGTTTGCAAAGAAGGTGAAAGCTCATTAATTGTGGATTATGGTGAATCATGACCTTAGACCCCGACATGAGCGAGCGCCCCAGGCAAGTATTTCCGTATGGTCGCAGTCCATAGGAGACCCCGATTTCGACGCTATTTCCCGGTCCACGGATCATAGTTCCACTATAGGACACAACTATTGTAACTCTCAACCAACACATGTTGACTATCAATAGGAAGGATTGACATGTGTCGAATTTGAAAGAATCGAAACTCGACACATGCATGAATTTAGAAATCATGGAATAATCTTATGCTTTTGCATAGAGTTAACATGGCAAGGTACAAGCTCCCAAAGATTAGGAACTTATGAAACAAAGATTATCAATTGGAAGTCTTTTAACAAAAAGCCCAGTGCAGGACAAAATTAAGGACAAACAACTATATAAAGAAGAATAGTTGTCTCGAATGAAAGGAGGAAATCTCAACATTATCAAGGATGATAGGATGCATGCTCGCCCTATACGTTTTCACGACGTTAGCACTCTACCTTCATCATGTTAGCAGGATATAGGGCTTTACTTTATATACTATCTTCACGGCACCAAACGAAAATGTTGAGAAACACTTAGCAAAACATTGTCGGTGAAGTTAACTCCCCAGTTGTTCTTCAAAGATGACATGAAGCTTCTTGAAATCTTTTACTTGACTCGTCGTAAAAAATCTTCATGAAAGCTTCCAAAGAAGCATAAGGAAAGAAAGAAGATCATTTTTAAGTTGTTACTTTCAAAAACTTTTAGATTACAACATCATTTTGAAGTTTTCAAAAGTAATATTGTAGCCGGGTCCTAAGTATGAGCTCGATACCATTCTCAGAATGTAACCTCCTAATTATCGGGCCCCCACCGCACTGTCTTTGTCCCAAAACCTCGACACCGTGCGAGATGCTCCCCAATAACTTAAGCCTGTTCTGTCGGTGTCATCGAAACCCCGATTACACCACTCATACCAGGATCAACAAAGGAGTAGCTACAACATTACAACATTTGTTACAAAAATATAGATCAGAGTGCGGAAGAATAATAACATAATTTTACAAAATATGAGCAGGTTACTTTTGAGTAAACTTAACTTAATTTACGGAAGCTGAGGAAACTAGAAGAAACCAGATCATGTCGAGCCCACCGACATAATCTTGGTTAACAGCACGAGTCAACACCTGCAACAAGGGTTAACAAACCCTGAGTACACAATGTACTCCGCAAGACTTACCCGACAAAAAGAAAAGACTCCAAGGATATGCTGGCTTAAGGGAAGTAAAGCTAGAAAAGAGGAGTTTGCAGAAAAGCTTACTACAAGTGGATCCTTACTTTCCATCTTTTTAGCATAAATTTTGTTGAAGCATAATTAAGCTAGATTTGCACTTGTTCTATCTCAAACACTTTTTCAAAGAACACATCTCAACTTATATCTCGCATCTCTTTTCCTTGCATAACCATGAGTAACCTTGTTTCTTCAATTACTACGATGAATGGGCGTAAGAACGGGTCTCCATAACCGTGAAGCAACGGCGATTCATGAACCGATTATACCCAGCTGGGGATCCCTAACCACACGACATATGTAGTACCCAAACTTGCATATATCAACCTTTTCTCGATTTGTCCAAAACGGGAACGAGGCCTCGCGCCACCCGAGAATACCGCACACCTCCAATCCGGGACTTTAACCCACGAGGGTAACATGTACTCCCGCCATCTCTCCACTCCGGGCGTGGGTTGCCATTCCCCGATTTGGCTCCACCGAGATCCGGCTTACGGAGTATGTGGCTAGTTAGGGTCGACCGATCCGGTGTGATCGCGGTCCGACGCGTGCCTTTGCGTAAGGCCTCAGCGCACTTTGCGTTCAAAAAAGTCCCGAACTTAACAAGCCAAACAACGGACGGTCCTTAAACGACCAACACGGGACAAGCACGCCTAGGTATCCCCCCGGCTTTCAACCTACGCCCCGTCCGATCTCAAATTCAATACTACCATATTTATCCTCATGAACCACCATCGGGGTGTTCTCTTTTCCATAGCCGGGAGGAACAAAGATAAAACCTATATCTCGCGAACAATGAAGCCATCATTCGACTTCTACCGACATCTAAGCATTACTAAGCATTTAGAAAAACGACCTACTCATACTAGTGGGATAAACTTTGGATTAAGCGTAGATCAAGGTAATCATGCAAAGAACGGTATCAACCAACTCCTACTAACTTAATGCACACAAGCACTAGACTTAAGGTGAATAAAATATTTATAAACGAGAGAAGGGTTTATGCTCGGGGCTTGCCTCGTGTTGCGAGGAAAGTTAGATTCGAAGTTGGATTGCCAACGTCAAACCGGACACCGATACCTCGGTTGAAAGAATCTTCTTCGAGGTTCGACCATCATGAACCATCTCACTCTCGTATATTCTACACGTAGATGAGGATGCATGCTTTAGCATGATGGAATGATAAACATGATGCTCGATGAATGCATGAAATGATAAACACAGAATATAACTCTATTTCACGATAAAGTTGCAACCCAACAAAACCAACTTGTTGAACTACTCTTAAGAGATACCATCACCATTGCCTAAGGAGTTCTCAAGGACCACTTGATTGTGGTGTGATCCAAGTTTCACAAAACAACACAAAAGTCACACAAAAACCTAAGTCATTAACTCTAACACTCACTTTCTCTAATAAAAAAAAAAAAAAAAAAAATTAAGGCATAATAAAGAAAATAATTTAAACATTTCAAAATGACTCCAAACTTTTTATACAAGTAGGTCACATCATAAAACAGTACCAAATAAATTTTCATGATTTTTGAATAAATAAAATAATTATTAAAAATCAAGGAAGATGCATTTTTCAATTAAAATTTGTATTTTTAAATCATGCAAAAACTACTCAAAATCAAAGTTTCAAATTTTTCATGGATTCATATACTCATAAGAAGCTTCTACAAAAATTTTCAGAATTTAAGGAGCTATTTTCGAATTTCTATGAATTTTCAAAGAATCAAGACTATTCAAAACAAAGGAAATTAACAAAACATTTCTTAAAAAGAAAAGGGCCATCGGGCCTAATCCGCCCAACGCTATGCGCGGCCCGGTCCAACAAGTGATAGGCCGCCCGGAGGAATAGTGTAGGCGGCCCAAATCGCCCTGTTAAAGCTTGGCTGCAGATTTACAAAAAGGACCCCATCCTATTTTCTAATTACAAATCACCCCCAAACACTGTTTGGCACTATTCCCTTGAGTCATGGACTTTACATCTAAGCCCCTGTCATTTCTTCTATTCTCGTTTTCCCAGGTCCCCGGGCCACACCCGAAACATAGCAGAAGCCCGCGGCGGCGGCGGCGGCGGAGGTGGCCAATCGGGGGCCTTTCGGCGACGGCGGCGCGCCAAAAGAACCAAGACCCTCGGGCGACCTTTTCCCCTAACTTAATCAAACTCGAACGGGCTCCTATCGAGCACCGCGGCCCGCGGCGCGGCGCGACAAAGCCCGAACTTGCTTGGCGGCGGCGTTCCGGCGACAACAATGCTATACCGGGCAAACAAATGGATGATTCACGCACCGTAACCTCACCACGAAGCGTGCGCGACGCTTATTCAAGCAGAACGGGCGGAGCTAGGCCGACCACGGTGGCGCGCGAAACGACGACGGACTCGACGGGTCGTGGACGGCATTCCGGTGTCCCCCGGTGATGCTGCGCAAACCAACGAGCCGACCATGATAACAAAGAACAAGGCGGCTAAAGAGCTGCATTGGAATGACTCGAGACTCACCATACAAGAAGGACGACGGTGAGCGAACCACGGCGGCCCGATGCCGGGCGGGAAGATGATCGCGACGCCGGCCGATTTAGCGGCCAAACGCAATGCAAGAAAATGCAAAAGACGCAAGAATGTTTGCGAAGCTCATGGCATGCTCAATTGCGGCGATTCAAGCTCGTGAGAGGAAGCACCGCAGGCGGGCGAGATTGTCGGCGGTGGCGTAAAAGAAGAAGAAGAAGATGATGACCGTCGGTGTTAAAGAAAAAGGAAGGGACGAGGAGGTAGCGGCGACTCGCGACGTCCGTGTGGCCAGGTGACGCGCGAAGACGACAAAACGTCGAGGCGGCACGGCGACGGCGGGCCGGCAGCCCCGGCATGGGCGTGAGCGTGGGATTCCCCGTGTGGTTACCGTGAGCCCCAAACCCTAACATTTCTCGAATTTGATCAATTTCTCCCAAAATTTGAACTGATCTTCAAAAACTCCAAAAAGTGACTTAGCCTAATTTTTCAAGACCTACAATTTTCACAATTGGAAGATTTTCAAATTCGGCCTCTAAATATGACTTTTGAAAAAGCAGTTCAAAATTTTGAAATTTGAATTCAAAATTACTTTTAAAATCATGTAACAACTTGAAAAACTTTGTACATGACTTTTGTTCATCTCAACAAGATCTACAAACTAGCTTTTGAAAGTTTTTGCAAATTTTGCTTATATTTTGAAATATAGTTTTTAAATCAAAAGGGGACAAAACCCTAATTTTGGTATTTTCAAAATTACTCTAAATTTTTGAACTAAACTTTGAAAACTCAAAATACCAACTTTGTTCAACTTGGAAAACTCTACAAAACTGCTTTAATAACCATACCCAAATTCTTTATAATTTTTGAATAAAAGAAAAGGGGTAAAAGAAAGAATGGAATTTAGGGTTTTCGGAGTTCAATTCAAACTTGAATTTGATTCAAATTTCAGAATACCAATCTATACTATCCAACCATCATCCAACATCACACTTAGGATCAAAAACATAAAATAAACTTAATTTTATCCAAACCACGACTTAACTGGTAAGTAACACCTGGGGTGTTACAATTATAAATCTAGCTTGATCATAATTTACAAGCTCTATTGCTTAATAAGTGATGGATGAAGATGGAAAAGGAAAGCAGAACCAAATCATGCAATACTTAGCTGTACTTTGTTGAACAGAAACAGAGATTATTGTTGATTCAGGAATAACATACAGACCACTAAGAGATACACCAACTGTATTTAAATATATGACATTCAAGACAAGCTAATTAGTTCTAAAACTGGAGGACAATATATGACAATCATGGATTACACTAGGCCATGATTCATTAGCAGATAGACTACTACTAAAGGTATCTATTGCCTAAAGTATTAAGCCATTTCCTTGAACTTGCATGTTATTTATGTTTTACGATAAAGATGGCCCATGTTCTTCAGTGTAAAGGTTTCTCTGTTCATAATTTCAACATCAGTAAGGCAGTATTTCCAAGTTGTTTTAACCTGGGAACCTTAGGGAATCTTCAAAGTTGTACAGGTTTATAGCAACACAAAACTGGTTTCAACCAAAATGCACTTCATATGCGCATTAAATGTGCTGAAGACAGCAATCAGCCACAACTTTGCCTGATTAATGCATATGAACACAACAAGTAAAACAAATCATACGGAAAAACAGCCGTATTTGCAATGTTGGTTGGTTATGCATAGATGATGTCTTGAGTTAACCCATGTATCAAGGTGACACATTAAATGTCGCATGAAGACAATACCTGTGAGAATATTATTAATTCTGTTGAGTTGCTATATCGCCTATATATATAATATCATTTTGAACTGAGGTAAGTGACGACATACAGTAGCTCAACACGCTATCAAACATATGAAGAAGGAAAGAACAAGGAGTTACCTTGCAATGCGCTCTCTGAGCTCATCTGCTGCGGGTTGCTCAGCGTCCCCTGAGGCATCAACCCTCTGCCTCTGATCCCCCTTGTCACCCTTGGATGAATCTGCATCATCTTCTCCACGACCCTTCCCCCTTGACTTCTCAGGCGTCCTATCCTCCCTCACTGCCCTGTCCTTGTCCTTGTCTCTGTTGCGGCTTCTCTCCTTATCCCGGTCTCTCCGCTCCCTTTCCTTATCGCGCTCTGCTTCCTTATACCGGTCTTTGCCACGATCCTTGTCACGTTGCCGATCTGGTTCTCGCTCCCGATCACGGTTACGGTCACGCTCTGGCTCCTTATCCCGGTCCCTGTACTTGCTATCCTTATCCCTATCTCTCTCCCTCTCCCAGTCCCTATCCCTATGCTTACCATCATCCTTCTCCCTTCTCTCGTCCTTCTCTTTCTCCCTGTCCTTTCTTCCACTACCATTGTAATCCTTCTCCTCCCTCCTATGCCTCTCCCTCCTCTCCCTATCCCGGTGCCAATCACCGCCGTCCAGCTCCATCTCTTCCACTGCAGGGGCGGACGCCATGGGTGATCCAATCACTTTTGCAAAAAAAAAAAAACGAAATTATTAGGCATAATACCTACATAAACTTGTAATTAGGCAGATACGAGTACAAATACCCAAATAGATCAAAGCATTAGGGTTCTGGTGCCCGGTTTCGTACACGGCAGAAAGTGAGGAGGGGTTACCTAGTGAGTGCGGGTCGACGGGACCGACGAGCTAGACCCGAGCTCGTGGCGACGAGCGGCGGCGGCGGTCGTAGGGCACGAGAGAGAGAGAGCGCGCGCGCAAGGCAGGGCGGACGGGTGAAGAAAGCGGAGACTATACACTGCGACAGGTCGGTGCGGACTGCTGAGGCGGTTAAGGAGCAGGAACCAAATGGTGCACGCTGTACATGATTTGGGCCAATAAACTTCATATTGGGCCTGCGCTAGGTAACCGGCTCCAGCAAACCAAAAAATAAAAATAAAAATAATAATAACTGGCTCCAGCAAAAGACTCTGTTTGATTTAAAAAGTCCCGGAACTTTTTAGTCTTAGGGACAAGTCTCTCGTAGACCGGAAAAGTCTCTCTTGTTTGGTTTCTAGGGATTTTTCACATGGACTAAAGTCTCTGAACCAAACAACCTCTAAGTGTATTCTTCTTCTACTAAAAAACGAAAACCAACATATATTAAATGATTATTAGCTCGCTAGGACAAATTTTGCTAACATCACAATTTTGTATGATGAAAAAAAATATACTCAAATTAAATTTAGCAACCTCTTTGAAACACAAGAAAGTAAAAACATAGAAACTAGTCAGAACCCCCGCGCGAAGGGGGTAGATATATATATAGTTGTTAGGGGAATTAATAAGTGTTTCCATTAGTCGTTTTATGTATATATATTCATATATTCATTATAAGCTGGGTCTATTGTGAAGCCATACATATCAACACTAGTTGATTAAATACCAAACGATCATGTATTACCCAAAAAAAAACATTGCTAACTACAATTTGACCAACATTTAAACCGATGAAGCCTACTGATATTTGTTTACAACAGACCAATAATGGACCACACATAAATATCTTGTAGAAGGAAGATGGGCCTACTACAAAACATGGCATGTTAATACACAGATCATATAAGAATGATATTGTTTTTCAAAAAAAATGAATAATGGTATTCAGTCAAGAGTTGCTGATATTTTTTTTTTTGACTCAATGACTATTATATACTCTCTACGTCCAGTCGTTGTATAGTATTGTGGACTATACAACGACCGGACGTAGGGACATTCCATCCGAACCGGTATACATCCTCGTGTCCTTTTAGCACGCCATCCGAGCCTAAACGCGCAACAAATTCACTAGTCGGCGGTTCTAAATACCCACAAGTTGAGTGTAGGAAAGTCTCATTGGATGTTTTATCTCTCCATGTTGGTCTACGAAAGTTGAAGGACAAGAAAGTTTCTTGTGGATTTCCTTCCAATGTTTTTTAGGGACCAAAGGTAAAGGATCGCCCATCTGTAAGTTTTTCTTTTGAAATACTATGAGCCAAAGCTGTATCGAAATGGAACAAAGTTTCTTTCCACCCCAAAAAGGTGGAGCCCAAAACCTTAAACATATTTTGACATGCCGCAGTTAAGTATGATTGATCCATGCCTAGGACATCAAATGTGGCTGTAGTTTAGTGGTGAGAATTCCACGTTGTGGCCGTGGAGACCTGGGCTCGAATCCCAGCAGCCACACATTTGTTTTGTTTTATTATTTTATATAAGCTATACAGGCTTACAACTGGGCTGTTTTTTTCTCTCGCTTTTCTAGATGGAAAAAGTCCAAATTACGTCCCCCAACTATCACGAAAGTTTATTTTTCCTCCCTCAACGTTAAAAACCCGGACAAATCACCTCCCTCAACTTTTTCAAACCATGCAAATTACCTTCCTCGGGCGGTTTTGAGGGCGGTATTCTTCTGATAACAATGGTTTCCCTTTTTCTTTTTAAAAAATTCGGTTGAATCTTTGAAAAATCATAGTAAATCACAAAAAAATCATAAAATAAAAATCCAATTTTGTTAGACTCCACATAATTATATCTACACACCGAATATATAAAAAAGAAAAAATACAAAACCTCCGTAGCAAAAACTTTATATTAAAGTATATCATATTATATATTCACTGTGTAGATCTAATCACGTGGAGTCCAATAAAATTAGATTTTTCATTTTATGATTTTTTTGCGTGATTTACTATGATTTTTCAAAGATTCAACCGAATTTTTTAAAAAAGAAATGACAAACCGCTGTTATCTGAAGCAATACCACCCTCAAAAACCGCCGAGGGAGGTAATTTGCATGGTTTGAAAAGTTGAGGGGCGATTTGTCGGTTTTGGCGTTGAGGGGAAAAAGTGAACTTTCGTGATGAGTGAGGAAATATGGACTTTTTCCTTTCTAGATAGACCTACAACTGGGCTGGCTGTTCTGGCCTTCTGAGTGGACCGTTCCGGGCCTAGTAAGTAAAATAGGCGCTACTAATTTTTTTTGGTTTTTAGCTACAGGCTTACAACTGGGCTGTTTTTTTTTGTTTCTGGTAGATTGACTTACAACTGGGCTGGATGTGTTCTGGCCTTCTGAGTGGACCGTTCCGGGCCTAGTAAGTAAATACTCCTAGTCGCTACTGTTTTGTTTTTTCAGTAGCAGACGCTCACTGTGTTTTTCATTCAGTTCCATTCCACAGTGCTGCGGCACTGCGGTAGCACGACGGCGGCATAGCGAGAGCCGCCGGCAGCCATGACCGACGCACGAGAGAGATTGAGAGAGAGACCGAGCCGAACAGCATTGGAGTCAGACACGAGCACGTGGCCACACACGCATCGTTCGACTGATCTAACGAACGAAGCATACTTGTGGCCCTGGCAACTGGCTACAGACACAGCAGGACAAGCAAGGACACATACATGCGCCGTTCTGCGTTCCTGACCAATGCTGCTGTTAGTGGCGCTCGCCGCAGCTCCGACGGGGATTTGATTTCACTCGTCGCCGGCAAATTAGATTGGCCACTCGATCGAATTAAGGCCTGGTCCTGGCCTAACCAGCTAGCCGCTCGGTGCATCGCAATTTTGCAAAGCTTGCGGTCCTATATTGTCCTAATCGGCGCTTAAACCCCCACTAGTGCTCCTACTGAAGGCTCTACCAAATCTGCACTGCGGTAGGAGTACTCTAGTAATTGCCCTGTAGTAGAGTGGTTACTGTTGGATCAGCATCAACCATCAACTGTTGCTGTGGTGGTGCACAGATGAGGTAGCAGCGGAGCATGTCTAACCTTTGACCGAGATTTTGGAAGCTCTGCCTATGCTACTTTACCTGTACTGCAGGGCAGTGGCCACCGCCGCGATCCAAGGGCAAGGGCGGGCAGCACAACACAGCAGGTACACACGCCGGCTACCGGCCATCTTGTTAATGTGTGCGCCCGCTTGATCCGTATACGCATGTGCCGGCACGTGAGGACGGGCACGCACGAAGTCATGGAGCCATTCCGCCATGCGTGAATGCGCGTGATGTCCGATCCAGATGTCCAAGTGGCGCTGGCGGTGGCCCTGGCGAACGCACGCACGCATGTTTCATCCCGAAAGCAGGCGCATTGCCGGCAAAAGCATCAATCCCTACCGGATATCGCCACGCTCCCATTACTGATGGACGTGTCGTGTCGGTGCCCAACTTCGCCTCTACAGTCTGCACTCTGCACTGCACTGCACTTTGCCCACTGTACCAGGTCACCATGCACTGCATTTGCCGCCGAACCAAATCGTTCCCACCACAGGGCAGGGCACAGCGAAATTACGCCGCGGGTTTTTGCAATTGCCAGTTGACACTGCCTCGAGACGAGACGAGACGCCCTGCAATCACGGGCCATTCAGCCCATCTTGTTGTCATCGATCGACATCCATCGCCATCATAGGCTAGTGCTTGCTACTAGGCTAGGCAAGGCGGCAAGACAGAGCGCTCTTTCTGCTTGATGGCCGCCAATGTTGACCCCAGTCAGCTGTGTGTTTTTCCTGCGGCCAACACGTATAGTACTCGGCCTATCCCTAGATCAGTATCAGTACTAGTATAATCCATATTAGATGCATATGCTGCCATGATTAGATTCCGATTTTTGTGGCAATCCGCCTGGATTTTCCGAGAGAATCATCCAGCCAAGCAAGAGTACGCACATCACCGAGACTCCAGCACGTGCCGGTAGGTTGAAAAGTTTGGCCAGGTTTCCTTGTCCAGCGACTCCAGTACGTACGTGGATGCATGCAGCGTGCCGCTTCTAGCTCACCCCAACAGGTACGGTGGTCCATTTCCTTCCGTTACGGGAGTCCACAACCCAACAGCTGGATCGATGTCATGCATGGCCCACGTGGTGGTGGCTAGCTGCAAATGATCGGAGTCACGCCCGCCCGATCTCAGTGTGCTCATTAAACTAGTCATCACGGTGTGGTTAGCGGCTGGCTGTTATTACACTACTATAGTAATGCTCTGTCTGTGTCTGTTCTCTACAGAGGCAGAGGGGGATTACGACCGTGGTCGGAGACGGTGGTCCTTTTGGTTGCACTCGCACAGAGGGGGTGTGTGTGAGCCTGTAGACTGTACCGGCCAGAGAACTGACTGACACCTGCTACCGGCTCGTACTATTTGTATTTTTCTGAGTAGTCCTGTTTCCTTAAAACTTTTCACCTTATCACATCCAATGTAACTTTTGGCCTTATCACATCTAATGGTTGATATATGGATAAAATACTAAATATAGATGAAATAAATAACTAATTGTATACTCAGTATTTTCAACTTATTTTAAGCTTAATTAGTATTAGTACATGATTTCATACTAAAGTGCTATATTAACACATATGCTAATGATATATTAATTAGTCTTAATAAATTCCTCTCACTCTTTCTAGATGAAATCTGTAATCTGTTTTTTTTTTATTTGTATCCGATTACCATGTGGCATCACATGACATCCGAAATGACACCATTTAACACTATTTTGTAGATGATTTGCACGGCTGATAAACCGGTTGATATTGATTTGGTGTAAGAAAATGATATTGTACCAAGGCCGGGCTTAAACAGGGCTTAAACCACGTAAGTTCCTTTCTTCCTAGTGGCACTATACGTATACTCTTATTCCACTGTTCTCGCATACCCGGTACAAAGAAGGGCACTGCATCACGCTGGACAAGTACTACATTCATGTCACGGCTGGCATAGGCGGCTAATTGCGGTACGCCTCCCAATAAAAGGCTGCTGCATCCCGCAACGCAATGAAGCCCCAGCCCCAAGACACCAACCACAACGGCACAACCTGCCTAGTACAGCACACAACTCACAGCTGTAGTGCAATGCAATGGCGGGTCGCCGAGCTCGCCCTGGACCTGGATCGGATTCCCCACCTCCCCAAAAAGCAGTGAATAATGCATTGCAATCACGGTTTTCCCGTGCCTTTTTTCAGTTTTTCCTCCTCCATCACCACCGTCCACCGACTCCACCGCCGCCCTGTAATTCGGTAATTCCTCCGTTTCCACCTACCGGCTTCTCCCATTTCTTTCCGCCGGCAAGATGCTTTACTTCACACACCTGTAACGCCGCACCAGGAGGCAACGGCACGCCGCGTTAGCGTTACACACGTCCCTCCCAGCTAGCACTGGCACCCCACTGGAATGCGTTACAGAGCCTCCATTGCCAGCCAGCCAGCTGCGCTTGCCACTGCCGCCGCGTATAAGTTCCTTTCTTCCTTGGCCGCTTCTGCGCTCGCCTCCCTCCTCCTCCACACCCCACTCTCTCCCTCCCTTCTAGATCCACTCCCCCCCGTGCTCTGCTCACGGCTGGCTCATCTGCGAGCAGATTGAGCGGGGAGCCGGGAGTGGGGAGGCCGAGGAGCGGCGAGGGGGAGCCAGATTGAGCCATGGCCTCCGCCTCTTGGGTTCTTGCCCTGGTTCTTGCGCTGTCGGTCGGTGCAAGCGTGGCGCGTGGCTCCGAGCCGTGGTCGAACGAGACGCAGGTGTACGCTACCACCGCTAGCTCCGGTGGCAGCAACGGCGTCTTCGTCGGCCTCACCCTCATCCAGTCCGCGGCGGCCAAGGGAGCGGGTAATTCCTCTCCGTTACAGTCAGCGGAATTGTGCCATTCTTTAATCTGTAGTAGTATATGTTTTGTTGCAAAGATCAGTTGTTTATTAGCAGCCACGCGCCCACGCGAGTTCTTGGGTTCAGTCACTGGGTCGAGACTCGATAGTGTGTGTTCTTTGGTTGGCAATGTTGTTGGTTGGGTCATTGAGTTGTGTGAAGCATGTTCCGACAGTGTTGACCGTGGTTGGTCAGCGCATCTATACAATAGATTGGGTTGTGATTTTTTCCCGTTTCGGTTCTCTCTCTCCGGTGTCCCTTTTTATAGGTGGTGCGTTGATTGAGTGATCATGCAGGGTCATCCGTCATCTGTTTGGTCCTAGCAATGATCCTGACAAATGTATGTATGGGTGTGGATCTGGCGCCGTTGGTGGTTGTCATGATGAATTATTGTTTTTTCAAACTTTCGTGAGATCAATTATTGTTACTTGATTGGGGCAACAGGAGCACAATACCAATCAATTATACGATTTTATTATGTGTCTAGGTGATTGTCAGTGGACTATTGTAAATACCAAACAATTCGTTTATTTGAACTTGCCCTAGGAAAAAACTGAATTTGAAAGATCTATGCACACCAAAGTTAATCAAAGTGTTGGGTGTCAATTTCTGTAGACTTTTTTTTAAGTAATAGCTAGATTCCCCAGCTAGTGTGATGTACCAAAAGCTTTCTACAAAAGCAGGTTATTCTTTCAAAATAAAAATGAAGTTGTATCGAAGTAGTTCACGAGTAATCAGGTCTATTCTGGTCAGAATTCCAGCGTACTGGTAATTTAATCTAGCTTGTAGCAGGGCAGTGCTGGTAAAAGTTGATGCTTACTTCCTGTGATAACCATTACAGTGTGCTTGGATGGAAGCCTACCAGGTTACCACCTGCACAGAGGGTTTGGATCAGGAGCAAACAGGTGGCTCGTTAATCTTGAGGTGAGGAATACCACATATTTCACATAGACGTGGAGTCACAGATAAACTTATGAAAATGGCATTTCGTACTATTATTTGTTGAAATGTGCCAGTTAGGATTAACATCTGCTTGTCTGAAATGGTATTCAGGGTGGAGGCTGGTGCAATGATGTCAACAGCTGTGTGTTACGCAAGGGCAATCGTCGGGGATCATCAAATCACATGGAGAGACAACTCCAGTTTACAGGGATAATGAGTAACAGACCTGACGAGAACCCCGGTATTGTCCTCAGCAAATCTGCCTTGTGATTCCTTTTGTTTTTAGATTTCATACTGTGATTTTCTTCACACTAAAAAAGTATATTTCTGTTGATTATTTAGTTATTATCTGCGGTTGTGTGACTATTATTATTATATTTTTTCGCTCTTAGATTTCTACAACTGGAATAGAGTGAAGGTCCGGTACTGTGACGGTGGATCCTTCACTGGTGATGGTTCTGATGCGGTTAGTGAAATTTTGTCTTAACTCATGGCATTTTGTTTCCTTATTAGTCTCAGACCAAAAACTAAATGCGTGCGCTATGGGTTGCAACTCCAAAAATCTATCTTTGCTTTGTTTTGTTTACTGAACTACAACAATTCACTGTTCGATTTCCATTTTCTTTAGGCTGCAGGCCTTTATTTCCGAGGTCAGCGCATTTGGCAGGCTGCTATGGATGACCTAATGGCCCAAGGAATGCGTTATGCTAATCAGGTATATATTTAATTTCCTCTACTCTTCTCTTACTCATTTTTCTTTAGCTTTTCAGAAGTCATTTTCATGTCCCTGATGCAATTTGTTGTACACCAGGCCCTTCTTTCTGGATGCTCTGCCGGTGGTGTTTCTACCATACTTCACTGTGATGAATTCCGTGGATTGTTTCCATCAAATACCAGAGTCAAATGCCTGGCTGATGCTGGATTGTTTCTTGACACGTATGCTAACACAAATAAATGAAACTTTCTTCGGTATGCTATCTGAATCATAGTCATTATTTGCTACTATGAGGAAATTGTAATCACTTCAATTGTATATTGATTTTTGAATTGATCCTTATCACTTGCAGTGTTGATGTTTCTGGACGTCGGCAAATGAGATCCTTTTTTCAATGGCATTGTGAGATTGCAGGTATGCACCACTTTGTCAGCCATATCTTTCTTTTTAATTTTTGGCAGAGTTTCTTCTTTCTGTCAATGCTACTTCTACCAGCGATGCCTATAGTCAGAATATTTTTGTGCCAATAGCAGTAACTTCATTTTGTCCTGATTGCCCTTCACCTAAAATTCAGGGTTCTGGAAGAAGCTTGCCTAGGTCTTGCACCTCACGCATGGACAAAACCTCGGTAATACAAACATCTATCAGAGATAAAACTTGTGAATTTTCTTTTCCTAACTTCTTCTCCATGCTTCTTGCAGTGCTTTTCCCGCAGAACGTGTTGCCAACCATTCAAACCCCAACTTTTGTTTTGAACACTGCCTATGACGTGTGGCAGGTACTTGCTATGTGCATAGTGTTACACTGTAATTGGTCAGGACTATGGAATTGAAATTGAAAGTGTAAATCATGAAAAAAAACTGTCCATCAAAGTAACTCATGATCCTTTGTTTTCCAGCTTCAACAAAGTGTGGCCCCCAGAACAGCTGATCCTCAAGGTCTTTGGTCAAAGTGTAGGACAAACCATGCCTTCTGTAATAGCAACCAGCTTCAGTTTTTGCAAGGTATTTCATTGATTTCCCAGTTCTTCCAAGTTTTAATCTGTTAACTAAATTAAGGCAAATTTAGCTGATCCCCTATGCATGATGCAGGGTTCAGGAACCAAATGCTTGATGCCGTGAGGGGTTTCTCTGCGTCAAGGCAAAATGGTTTGTTCATCAATTCGTGTTTTGCTCATTGCCAGAGCGAGAGACAGGATACTTGGTACGCGAACAACTCGCCACGTCTTGGTAACAAGGTACGCACGTAGAAACAAACACAGACACAGAAATATCTGGCCTCAGTTACATGGAAGCATTTCGTTGCGAAGTTAGTCTGTGGTCTGTCTCTGATGAGCCTTCTTCCACATCTTGTGGTTTGCAGAAAATCGCTGATGCTGTTGGGGATTGGTACTTCGAGAGGGGAGACGCGAAGTACACAGACTGCCCATACCCTTGCGATGGCACTTGCCATCATCTTGTGTTCAGGGGAGACCATTAAGATCATTCGTCGACACCAATAGTTCAGATGGTAAAGGAACAGGGACCCCAGTGGGTACAGAATGAAAAACAAGGTATAGATACAGAGAAGGTGCAAGTGTGTCGGCTTGCCCATGTATGTTCATCAGTCGATCATATGGTTGATAGGGCAGGGACCTCGCCCGCCAATGAGCGGCAGCCTCTGCATTAGCTTCAGATATATCATCATGATATTGATTCATTTCATTGGAAAAATGTCTGTCCATGATTACCTGCAAGAACATTTAGAGCCTATCGCCTATCTGTATAACACTACTCCATATGAGAAATTTCTAAATTTAACCCGTCATTGGCAATGCCCCGTATAATATGACCCAGAATTCGTCGGCCTTTCGAAATATGACCCGGATCACGCCAATTGCTTTGAAATATGACCATGACGGGTTTTCTCCATTTTCTAAAATTCCAGAAAAAATCTAGCACTGATTAGACACGCGAAAAGACACAACTGCCCTCTCCTTGTTTTTCCTTTGGCCGAGCGGATCGAACAGGCACGCACGCACGGGACTTCTTCTCCGGCCGCGCGAGCACGCACGCTCGGACACGGACCGGCGCCAGACCGCCGCCCAGGTTCGTCCTCCCCGCGCTCCCCCCATCCCTGCCGCCGCCGCTCCTTATCCCAGCCAGGTCGCGCCTCCTCCATGCCTCCCAGCGCCGCCCTCCCCTCCGCTGCCCCTCTCCCTGCCCCTCCCCTCCCTCACTGACGGTGGCCGGGGAGCTCGCGGCCTAGGCGTGGCCTGGGCGGTGACGAGCAGCAACAGCACGCGGGCGGCCAGCGGAGCACGCAGCCGCGTGCGGAGCTCGTGGCCGGCAGAGCACGTGGCCGGAGTGCGGAGCTCGTGGTCTGGACGGAGCTCGCGGCCAAGGCGGCCCGCGGATCTCCCAGCCGGCCTGGAGTTCACATGCTGCGTGCTCCGTCGACCACGTGCTGCTCACCATCCTCAGCAATGGAAAATGGCAAGAGGAGGAAGAAGAAGATGACAAGTGGGGCCGCGCGTCAGTGAGAGAGGAGTGATCCCCTTCAGTTTGCTCTCTGGTGCCAAATGAGGGAGGGCAACAATGTCTTTTCCCATGCCCAGAATAGTGGAAAAATACCCTAGGATTTTAGAAATAGCGAAAAATCCAGAATAGTCATATTTCAAAGCAATTGGAGTGATCCGGGTCATATTTCAAAAGGCCGATGAATTCCGGGTCATATTGTGCGGGGCTGTCCAATAACGGGTCATATTTAGAAATTTCTCACTCCATATAATGTACGTTATATATTCATTTGTGGAGCTTAGAAGAAGTACCCTGTGTTTGTTCTCCTGCCGATGGTACTCCTTGGTATTGGTTTTGAGTTGTGAAATGTGCCATCCGTGCGCTTGCTTGTTCTGGCAATCAACCTGTCCTTGATCCAGGTCCTTTGCCACGCATGGCTGCTTCCGTCAGGGTCCCCGTGACATGCCATCGCCATTGGCGTCAGGTTGACAGGTCGCCATCGTTTTGGGTCGGCGGCACGGCCACGGGCCGCACCAGGGAAGTGGGCTGCGGGGCAGGGCACTTTGGAGGAAGTTGCGTTGCGCCATTTTAGGGGCAACTAATTTGACACGAAGAGAGGGTGTGCTAGGGTCCAACCACCTTTGGTGCGAGACCCTACCCACCACCCCTACGTGGGCCTTGGCCCGCCCCACTACAGCCCCAGGCCTCTTCTTCCTTGCACGGCCGCACTTAAAGTTGGCCATTAGGCACGGCACGATGGACCGCCCAAGCACGGTAGGGGAAAAAAAAAAAGTGCGGCCCGGCCTCCATAGTGTCGGGTGGCACGGCACGTCTCCCTTAGTGTCGTGCACGGGCGCAAGTTTGGCTCAGTAGTGCCGTCCCGGGCACAACACGGTTTTTGGGCCGGCACGATGCGTCCGGTATTTTCCGGGACGTTGGATGGTCTGGCCGAATTAGAGTCGTTGGATGCTCCCATCCTCATATAAAATAGAAACCCCTAAATCCCCTCTCGGTCCCGGGCATGGCAGCGATGGTGGCGCCACATCCCCGCCTCCCGCGACGGTGGCGACGACGTTCGTGGGCACAATGTGGCATGGTGAAATTTGGCGTGCCCATCGGCATCGCCGACGACACGGCCCGAGTCCGTGCCTAGGCCAAGGGTTGGGCACGGTGGCACTATCGGCACGACACGTTAGTGGCGCCGGCCGATAGCAACCGGCTAGTGTCGGGCCGGGCGGTCCGTTTGGCCATCTATAGACGCACCCACGCAACACCGCCACCCCCAACCACCACATTGGGCGCCCTCCTACCCTTCCCCGACCTCACCGCCCATCGTCTTCTCCATCTACGCCGAGCCCGCCCTCCCTAAACCGTTAGCTTTTCGCCCTCGCCGCATACCCATAACCAACCGGTTGTCAGCCCCGCCCCGGCCTCGCTCACCCTCGGTCAACCCGCCACCATCTTTGTGTTGATGACCGCCCCAAAACGGCCGGCGGCGGTCGGATTCTGATCGGGAAGGAGATATGAACATAACCTCCGGCCGCCGTTGCCTCGCCCCGCTGGGCTTGGGTCGCCAGAGAAAGAAGAACAAAGGCGGGCGGGGTCGGATGAGTGATCGGGTCCCCCCACCGTCTAGTCGGACCCGGCGATTTCTATTAGAAGAGTTGCGATAGCACCGTCTTTTTCGGGCAGCACATGGTGGGGACACCTCTATTTGGCTAGAAGAAAAGTCATAAAAGTGGACCTTGACTCTTAATTTATGTTGTTATTACATTGTATTTTCCTAGTTGTTATTGTATTTTTTTGTTGATAGTCCTAGTTGTTATGGTATTTTTTTTATAAATAGATGTTGTCGTAGTTTCTATATGTGTAACCCTCGCAGCAGTCCGGTCTGTTTTAAAAACTGATTTTAGATAAAAATATTCGAACAAACCCTTAGACTTGTGGTCAGTTCAGCCATTGCCAGTTCTGAATTATATATTAAAAAAATCATTTCGAAAATAGGCTGATGCCAAAATGTCAATGCGCAATGATTTACGACATTGACACCAGTCGCGACCGCTTCACCTTTTCCTCTCTGTTCTTGCAACAAAATCAGCCACAAGACAATGCATCTATCTGGCGTTTGCTCCAACACGTACGCAATGCATTAAAATTTAAACCCAATGGTCCCTCTTCCTTTGAGAAAATTCAATATGGCAGCGTTGGGGGATTATTTACATAAAATCCTTTTTTCTCTTGAATTTATTATTACCTGATTTCGACCTCACTTCTTTCATGGACGTTGAATTATTTGCTACTCTACTCTTATAGCAAGTTAGCAGATGAAATGATGCACCGTGCCACCGTATATAGGCTTATATGGCCTCAAGTGTATGTACTTATAGGCTTATATATAATCAAATGTACTAGGCGCGAACCTTGCGTTGTACTCTCTTCATTCCAAATCAAAAGACGTTTTGTCTTTTGTCTTGAGTGGAACGAAGGGAATAACATAGAATGGGGAGACTGCTTTTGTTAATGAAAAACATGCTATCGTTTTTTTTTTTTTTTAGAGGATACACTACTTAATTATATCATGTAAATGTTTGGCGTCGTTAGTCCCAACAACGCTCACTCTCACTTCATGGCAAGAAATGCAAAGCGTGCAAAGAGCAGTGGCGGACCCGGCGTTTGATAGAGCCCGAATAAAGCTCAAGACACCGACAAGATGACATGTTTCTGTACACTGTACTATATTTTTATAAGCTTAGCGACACAGTGAATATGAGTAGGAGTACGTCGGTGCCAGCGGCCCAGCGCCCAAGCGGTCGTCGAGAGGGTCACTGAGCCTGGGCCCGCCGCCACCATATGGAAGGTCTTCGGCTATCGAGACAACACTGTAATGGCCCTGTCCTAATGAAGAACGATGTGGTGAAAACCTCCTGTCTACTCCCTCCGTCATTTGAGTTTGTCGCCCCGGATTCCGTGCCATTTTTTCGATCTTCGTCTTATTTAAATTTTTTACATAAATATAATTTATTTTGTTACGACTTATTTTATCAATAAAGATATTTAAATATTGATTAACTTATTTTATGATTTGCATAAATATTTTGAATAAGACGAATGGTCAAACACGAAGTTCAAAAGTCAAAAACGACAAACTTCATGGGACAGAGGGAGTAGTTAGAATGATCAGACATCAGCTTTGTCACACCTCAAAAGCAAAGGAACAAGGCCGGCTTTTAGGCGAGTGGAAAGTAGTTCAGGTAGAGAGAGATGCAAGGAGAGGTTGCATATTCCTCTTCTTTCTAGTCCTCTTTTCTTCTTTATTCATTTTTGTTTCTTCCTCCTCTGTCTTCTTCTTTGTTCTTTCACAATAACAGAGGTGGAGCTCAAGTGGAGGCTCCATTGTGCGAGAGACGGTAGGAACCTGTTGGTTGCTGGATCTGCCAACCCCCTAATGTCATGGCATCAAGGTGTATGAAAACCACACAATGTTTATTAATTAGATCCATCAAGACAGATTGTACTTCTTGAAAAAAACTATCTAGCAACATTATCATCCAGCGTTGGATTCTGGTAAGCTAGCTAAGGCTAAGATATATACTTGGACAAGCGGCCTTGCACAAAGGCTTCACCTACAATCTCATCCTCTCTATATATGTACTCTACTCTGTGCTCCGTCCGGACTGTGACCTGCAGGGTCCCTCTCCGGTCCCGTTGCACACGCACAATCATGCATGCATGCGGTGCATTCCCGGACGGAGACGGACAACAGCCGGATCCCCGTCGAACGTACGTGGCAAACGTACACATGCATCTGAACGACGTATCGGGGTGTCCTCGCTCGCTCTCGTCGCTCCCCACATATCATCAAGCACCTTGGACGGACGACGGGCAAGGCAACTACGGGGGGCAAGCTAGCAGGGACAACAGGACAAGGAACACGCGACGGCGACGCGCACAAGTTGTGCAGTACTACGCCCTACAGCAGGCCACAGCGACGTGCCCGCGCGCACACGGGCCAGCCGCCAGATCGGCTGCGAGCGATGGCACGGGACACGCGTACGGACACACTGCCGCGCACGCCCCACGGTCCGGGCGAGCGGAGGGACGCGTCGTGCAGCCCCCGGGCCAGTTGGGTCTCTCTCCTCTTCTCGCGGCAGGACGGGGTGAGGGCGACGGACGGACACGGACGGCGCGCGCGCACCCGGCGGGTCTGGGGGCTAGCTCGATCCCGGCTGGTTGGGCTGGGCGCGCGGGGCCTCAACTCGTGCGTGTGGAGATGGAGCTGCTGCGCGCGCGGCAGTTGGGACGTCGTCGTGCGCGTCCGCCGTGGTGCTGCGGTGGGGTGGGGTGGACTGGATGGACAAGCCACAAGCACACGACGCTGTCAGACAGGACGACGGGGAGGGACCCGGCTTCGGCTGGCGTGGCGTCCGCTACGCGCGTTCGAATGATATTGCATGGACCTGTTGCTCGACGTATGTACGCGCCGGGGGACCTCCGACGATCCGGACCTGCAGCTGCAGGGCCCTGGTGGCGTCGTTCGCCCGGGGGACCGCGGTGTTTTGTTCCGGCATCAGCACGGGCACGGGCCGACACATTTTGCATTGCCTCGTCCCAAGCTGCGTAGGCACAGCAGCGGCCAGGCGGAGACAGTGATCTGTGTCGATGATGCATGGATTTTTTTTTGTGAGACGAACTTGTTGACCTGTACGTGTTGGCGAAGACGACCAACGATCGACGACATATGTGTGACACATGCGGAATGTGTGGCTCGGGCCTCGAGAGGGAGAAAAAAGGAAGATGATAAGATAGTACTAGTTGGTATCCACCTAGTTAATAGTAGTAACATGGATTTCTCTTTCTCATTGAAACTTTGCATCTCTATTATTTGCATTTTTCACCTCTCGCTGTCTCCACACAACCGCAACAATATATAATTGAGGACCTAAATGTGTTATAATTTTCCCGTTCTAAACTGTAAGTTGTTTTAGTTTTGCTCTAATTAAGTTAACTTAATTATTAGCTAACTTTGATTAAGTTTATAGAATGAAAATACATTAGCATCAACAATGTCAAACAAACACACTATCAAGGTATATATATAATAGAGCTGTTTTACCGTGGTTGAGGTACGTGTCAAAGAATCTAGTTTGATATTTTAGATGTTTGCTTTTTTTGAAAAAAAAGAAGTCGTCAAATATATCAGTCCACTAGCGTTGCCATTAGCTATCAAATCCTAAATTAGAAGCTTATATATATGTTTCGAGGTAGCAATCTTACTTTTTGACGATCAAGCTAGGTTAGCAGAGGTTAAGGCTTTGTGGCAATGGGTATCCTGACTCTAGAGGATCGATTAGCTAGGGTGAGGACCTATCACTAGTAACGAAATGATTTTGCGAGCACTTGCAAAATCTTTTCCGTGGCGACTTTTTTTTTGCCCGTCGCGGAAAATACCCCGCCACGACTTTTTTTTTTACGTGGCGGGCGTGATTTTTTGCCGATCGCGGCTCGCCACGCAAAAATCTTTCCGTGGCGGGCACCTTTAAACGCCCGCCACGTATAAGTAGAGGCCCAAATAGCCCATGGCAAGGCCCGACAAGTGTGGTTCATATAAATTGGCGAGTTAGGTTTTCAGCCCCCTCTCCTCCTCACTCGCAGCCGCACGCCTCCCCTCGACTTCCCCTCCCCACACGACTTAGGGTTTCCAGATAACATTCATCCCTCTCACTTTTCTCGGGAGCAGCCGCCACCACCGTCTCTCTCTCTGTCTCCTCTCTCTTCCCTCTTCCTCCACACGCTGACGTAACTCTTCCTCCACACGCGCACGGCCCCAGCGGCGGCGGTCCACATCGGAGGCCGGGCTCGCGGGGATGGACTCGCGCCGGGGGGCGGGGCTCGCGGTGGCCGGCGCGGAGGGACGCCGCCGCGGAGAGGACGCCGCGCCGGCGGACGGGCGGCTCAGCGTCGCCGGGCGGAGGACGGTTCGCGCGTCGGCGCAAAGGCGGAGACGGGCTCTCCTTCCACGACATCGCCCTCCCGGCCGCGACGGCGCCGATCCGCGGGCGGATCCGGCCGCGGCGGCGTCAATCGTGGGCGGATCCGGCCGTGATGGCGTCGATCCGTGGGCGGATCCGCGCGGCCCCACACCGGCGATCTCCTCCACCTCCGGCGGCCGATGGACCCCGGCGGCCCCCTCTCTATGGCGGATCCTGGCGGGCGTGCGTGCGGATCGGCCACCACCACGGCGGATCGACGGCGGCGGCAACGGATTGACGGCGGCGGGCGGCGGGATCCAGGTCCATCGGGCCCAGATCCAAGCCCATTCGGCGTTTTCTTTTTTGTTTTCTTCAAACTATTAACCGTGACGGGCATCCTTATACGCCCGCCCACGATCGATTAAATTAACCGTGGCGGGCCCTTTGCCCGCCACGCTTGTCATCCGATTTATCGTGACCTTATGAGAGCGACGGGCACCTCGCCCGTCACGCAAAACGTAAAATGCCCGCCACGCAAGTTGTTTTAGGTAGCAGTGTATCCAACCTAGCTAGTAAGCCCCATAGATTTAGTCATGTACGTGGTGCTGTCGGGCTAATAATATAATGAAATTTATTTTTTCCAAAGTTAAACCACTCTAAGTTTAACTGAATTTATTTATTAAAAAATATAAACATTATGGTATCAAAGAAGTAAACTATAAAATGTTTCTTATGTTTTGCTCATCTGATATTTTTTTTTCCAAACCGGATACTTGCCCGTATTGCATTAAGAGAAGTGAGAATGTTTTTACATCCTTACGCGTCCCCCAGCGAAATGGACGGAACACACAAGGCTAAACACACTGACACTCACCTGAAGCCTAGGATAACTTGACTTAGAACAACTCAAAGATCCACTATATATTGTAGAACTTCTCTGTCACAGAGAAGAGTCATTCTCGCTTCCCAAATACTCAACAACTTTTAACTTTGATCAAATATATTTAACAAAATATTAATATTTATAGTACATAATTAGTATAAAAATTATAGTAATTTTTCACGAATTATAGTACGATCTCTGCGTGCCTCGAAAAACTTCGCTTTGCAAACGGAAACGGAATATCAATATGCAACACACAACGATTGTCTAACGTGTCCACCCTTTTTGTCAGGGGAATCGATATGATCTGTAATGAATTTATTGAAGCATATGCAAGCACAACATGCATGTGTATATTCCTTGCGTAGTTTTGGCTATATCGACGGCACGTTCTATCGCTGTATATGCCGCGATCCAATTGACATGCATGCATGCAATTGCATCCACAACCACGGCGATATACTCCCTCCGTTCTAAATTGTAGTTCACTTTGGCTTTTCTAGATTCATTTTCTTTTTGCTATGCATCTAGACATAGTGTATAACTAGATGCATAGTAAAATCAATGTATTTAGAAAAACCAAAGTGAACTACAATTTGAAACGGAGGGAGTACTACTCAATAATTCTGCTGTTCGCTGCTGTTTTGGATAGGTGAAAGCAGAAGTCATAACTCATAAATAGAGAAAAGACGACGACGATAGCTCAGTAGATGCAAATTGCAAGACTTTTTCTTTTAGACGTTCAGCATGATGTGTGCTCGATTATATGCCTGCAGATTGTGCACAGTGACTTGAACGCGACATGTATATATAGGCGTTACGCGGTCGCGGTCTAACGCATGCACGTGTACGTACGTACGTAATGTAGCTACAGGGGTTTTAGCTATTTGTCACCTTTATGCATACATACATACGTGTATGTACATGATAATATAATTGGATCGGATCACCAACCGCGTCGTTGTCAAGCTAGAGAGAAAATTGTGTTGACACCAAAATGAGTTCCTTATATGGAGTGTTGCCAACAATGATGGAACGGTAATAAAAACTTGTGAGATCCTTATTATCTTCTATATTGCTGGCTGGCCCAAGTGCAGTGTGTTGAAGCTGATTGGTTCACACACCAATAAGAGCTAGCATGCCACGCCTGACTGCCTGAGGTTGTGAAGAACCTAGCTAGATCGTAGCAAGAGCACACAATGCATCGACAAAACCAACTGATGGACTGGACTGACGATATCGCGGCGTCAGAACAATGGCCATGCTCACCATCTCGGAAATTTGGAAGGAAAGAAATAACAACACCTTCAACCAAGCCAGGAGATCGATTGATCAAGTCTTTAGCCAAGGGTGAAGCTATTACAAAATTTATGGTGGTGCACAATGTTAACAACAGTATAGAAATATCTCAACTTACAACTAAGGGTGTGTTTAGATGTCTTTGGAATGCAAAATGCCAAATACCAAATATTTTGCTGCAACAAATGGGAAATGCCAAATTTTTTACCTTGCTGTTGAGCTTAATGCCGAAAATTAAGCCATGCATACACAACACAAGCCCCACACATTTTTCTCTCTCTCATTTGGGCCTCTTGAGCCCCAAATGCAAAATGACAGAAAATTTAGTGTTTTATTCCATAGTGGATCCATTTTGCAAAAACGTGAGCCAAAACCCCAAAAAATGGCAAAATTATGGAACTAAACAGGCCCTTGTCAAAATAAGCTACTTAATAGTAAATATGTTTTCTTGCCTGGTGCCCGTGCACCACCCAAACTCAAGGTGGCTTCGCCCGTCTTTAGCGGGATTCAAGCTGAGGCAAAATTATGGATTTCAGCGGGGAACAAGGGACTGAAATTGGTGATCATTGTCAGCTAGTCCTACTGGTGTGGCTCCTCTTGGAATCATAGTCTAGCTCTTGTATTGTTAGCAGTTAAGTTTGTAATTCCATTATGTAACCTGTTTTAATCTCTGTAGGGGTGGCATGGCAACACCATTAGGGTGCAGCCATGCGAAAAAGGCGCATCTCGTGCCACATCCATTGTAAATAATTGCTATCCTCTTATCAATAAAAGCCGGTAACGGATCTTTCAAAAATAGAAACCAACCAGGTCAGTTCGGGTGATGTTGAGCCTGTTTTTGGTGTGGCTAACACCTCCCAAGAAGACCCCTCGGGCAGGAGCATATGGAGGGGGGTGTCCTAGGGTAATTAGTTGACCAAATTGATGGCCAAATTCTTTCTTATATATATTTTTAAGGAATTTCTTGTAAAATTTTATTAGATGTAGATCTGTTATAGTTTTCAAGTAATAATAGTAATACTGATAGAATGCTTTATTAATCCAGCTACCCGGGATAGAGTCTTACTTGAGCACGGAAGCGTGCTTGAAATTGTCAATTTTTTGGTGTGCGTGCAGTGTTTATATCGTGGATATTATATATAATATATGTAGCTTCACAGGCTGCATGATATGTTCTGTCGGTGTGGAGGAGGAGGAAATGGTTTAATAAAAAAGCACGTGCGGCTTCATATGCTGCCCTGTCTGGAGGTAACAAAAGCTGTGGAGGTGGCGACCCGAATCCTGCCAGTGAAAACGATCTGTTCCCATTCAGATCATACACGAGCCAGCACGGAACCGCCAGGCAGCCTTGTGCTTTTGTGGCCGAGCCCCTCCATGTGTGTGTGTGTGGCGAAGGAGAGATCACACGCTCCGTACACATTAACAATCACTCCAAACACAGCCAGCATCGATCAGGCTCGAAAAATAACCATATGAGCTTGCTGCGTGTATACTCCAAACACAGCCAGAAAGCAGGCTCGAAAAGGGCATTATAAAAAGAAACGGCCGTACGTCTCGTTCGTTCCCAGCATCGATCAACATGTGGTTACCATTAGTTTGTCATCTCTTCCGATCCACATCCACACACGCTGCGCTGTGATGTCGTCTGCATATGGCCACAAGCGGCATCAACCCTAGCTAATCGTGCCTAGCCCACCATGGCCATAATTGCCTAGATTCTGCTCTAATTAAACGCAATGAATCCCGGACAGCAATGGTAGTATAAAATGCGCGCGGATAGATTAGATGCCCAAGCATGTGTTGCCATGGTGGCTGTTTCTTCTTCTTGCTTGCGCTGCAAATAACTAGTGATGTCATGAAGTGATGTTAACGCAAAGCGCGGCCGGTGGCCGGGCGGATCGATCGTCGTCCAACAGGTCCATGCATGCACTTGTCTCGCGCGGGCGCAGCTGGGCAATAATCGATAGACGACGATGCATGCTCGGTGTCAAGGTGAGAATAATTCGGCAGGAGAAAGTGCAGGTGGAGTGGAGTAGTGGGGGGCAGAAAGGAGACTCCGCCTGCCCTACCAAGGGCGACACAATTCGGTGGATTGTGTTATAAAGATTTGTATACTTTTTCGAAGAAGAAGAAACACAGTACACACAACCACATGCTCATGTACACAACACATAATCTTTCTACGCATGCATGCACACTCTACCTCTATGCGTAGTTGGACCCAAAAAACCATTTGATAATAGTTGTCTGTTGTCACCATTGCATTGGCTCACTCCTGGAAAAGAAAATTCTCTCCATGCCTGATGTGATGCATAACGCTTCCAGAGCAAACAAGGGCTAGTTGGTGTCTACGTGGAATGACGTTATTTCTGTCTAATCCATTCATCCGACGATGCACATTCTACAGGTCCGCATTGCTTCTTCGCAGAGCCAATCAAGATTATAGGGGGCCGGGAGGCGTCGAGTACTACATCCGGTTGGCGCTGCATGAGGGAGGAGGTGGGAGAGTGTGACACACACTAACCTTTTCTTTCCCCGCCTTTGCTTTTTCTCTTCAATATTGTCCTCTCCTTCTGTTATCTCTAGTGCCGGATCTAACGCTCAGTGACCCTAGGTGCTTGTCCGGGCTTCGGCTCAGGCACATGCTAGGCCTTCATCGTAATACGCTCCGTAACATACAACCTAATCAGCACCTTGAGATTCGCTCGGGCTCCATTCATTGCAAAATCTACCACACCTCCTCTCCCCCTTCCAATCCAATGCCCTAGCTTTCCTAGATCTAGATTTTGCTTGACAGGACTAGGTGCAACAAGCTTGATTTATGTGGGTTACGACTACAACCAACTTTGGTGTCATACATGGACATCACCGCATATGGAGGCCAAAATGCAATGGTTGTGCCTGCAACGGGTGGAGGTCGCTTGACAAGGTGGCAGCAGCATGGGGGGTGTGGGTCGTACCACCGTGCGCCAATCGGTGGAAAATAGGGTCATATTCTGGTGGCTCAAGTTTGCAGGCATGTACAATTTGCTTAGAAGGGATCATGGATCCAGCGTGTCGGTGGCAAGACCTTTGTAGTTGTTGCTAGTGGTGGTCCCTTATTGGGTTGTGGGATCCTTGGTTCTCTACTTCTCTTGCTATGTTTGCTATCTATTGCTCATAGGATCAGAGGTGACGGTATCTAGGTGAAAGCTCTATGTTGTATTTGACCGTTGTTGAGGATGACAGTGCTATAATGTTGTGGTGTAATGTTCCTTGTTTTGAAGTCATTTTTTCGTGAGGACATGAACCTCGCGACATATCTAAGGGTGAAACACATAAGATTGGTTTGCTGGTTTTAGTGGCGGCAGTGTCTTGAAGTTGCTACCCCCCTAAGGGTGTCACCTCGTAGCCCCTTTAGTCTAGAATGCTGAGGTCGGAAGGGGTGTTGCTCATTGATGCTTTGATTGCTCATAAGAACTTGCCTCTACCAAAAATGCAAGCCAGGAAACAATGTCCTACAACGAATGCCATCTAAATCATCATGATATACTTAGTGGGTTTTTTAGTTGTGATTGAGCTTTTACAATGTTATGTTTTGAGTTGTGCTTAGTGACAATAGATTGGTCATTACAACAATAAAGTTGAATCCGGGAGAAGTGTGGTGCAATCCCCTAGTTTATTGCAATTGTTGGTGTGGTGTGCATTCTAAGCCATTTGTTTTTGTCTATTAGTTGTGCTCAATGCAACAATCATCGCTTAGTTTTAGTTAGTTGTTGGTGGGATGATTACCTCCAAGCTATGTCATTTTTTTAGCGGAGTTCCCTTATAACCTAGGTCAATTTTCTTCTTCAAATAATAATATTATGGCTAAATAAAAATGAATTAATGGTATCATTTAAAAGTACAGTAAAAATGAAGACGCCACGACGAGCAATTCACTTTCACTCTCAACGAACACTCCGCTATCACTAAGGCCTACTTTAGTTACCTATATTAGTCTTCATGTAGACTTATGCCGTGCAACTTAACTAAGTAAAAATTATCACTATTACGTAGTCCTAATTTACAGTCTTGGAGAGAAGTCTTTCTAGAAAATGTTGGTGCCTTTTTGTGCGCATCATTCACAAATCAACGAGTCTCGACAAACTTTTTCGCTTGGAGAGAAGGTACAAAAGGATCGAGGAGAGAGAAATTAAAGGAGATCAATGGAGCTGAAAAGTGAAGGGGGTCGTCGAGAGGAGGAACCAAGACAAACAACTAGGGTGGATTGAGCGAGCGAGCTAGAGTACACTGATCACACTTGCTACAGTATGCAGTGCAGGCACCTACTTGCATTGAGAGCGACCTCCCGCCCGCCGGCCCTCTCTTTTATACCCCCACCTTCTTGGATCCCATCATCCTCTCCCTCTCCTCACTGTCGTCTTCCTTCCTTCCCAGGCCAGCGAAAGCTTCGTTCCGGAAGGCAGCAAGCAACTGCCGCAACGGTAGCTTGCTCGCTAGTTACCTCGGTGCGCAGCATGGCGAGGCGGACGAGCGGCCCCAAGAAGAAGCTGAGGAGGGGCCTTTGGTCGCCGGAGGAGGATGACAAGCTCATCAACCACATTGCCAAGTATGGCCACGGCTGCTGGAGCTCCGTCCCCAAGCTAGCAGGTATAGTATATACCATACTATGTAGACATGCACTTCGGCTCCTCTCATAAAGCAATAATGCCTATGAACGTTAATTACTTGAATTGAATTGTGTCGAATTTGTTTTTTAAAAATGTTTGAAGATGCATTGTTTGGTAGCTAGTTGAATTGATTGGAATTCAATCGTTTGTGATGTTTGGATGTACGTATTAGGTCTAGAGAGGTGTGGGAAGAGCTGCAGGCTGAGGTGGATCAACTACCTGAGGCCGGACCTCAAGAGGGGAGCATTCTCGCAGGAAGAGGAGGACCTCATCATCCATCTCCATTCCATGATGGGCAACAAGTAGGTGGCATGGCATCATGCACAGTTGCACACACATCATTAGCAACAGCAGAGATCTCCAATTTAATTACATTTAGCAGCTGATGAATGATCGATTTGTTTTGCACGAATAACACAGGTGGTCTCAGATTGCAACGCAGCTGCCGGGGCGGACGGACAACGAGGTGAAGAACTTCTGGAACTCGTACATCAAGAAGAAGCTCCGGCAGCGCGGGATCGACCCGGCCACGCACAAGCCGCTCCCGCCGGCCGCCAAGGCCAGCAGCAGCAGGGCCCCGTCGCCGCGGGCATCAGCCGCACGGCGGTGTTCAGCGACGCCGAGCTCATCCTGTCGTCGACGACGTCGGCCGCCGCGGGGGCAGCACCACATGCCGCCGCCACCAGTGACGGAGGAGAGCTACGACGTGTACAGCTACAGCCACAGCCACAGCGGTGGCGGCGTGAGCGACGGCTCCCTCCAGTCGCTGTCGGGGTACAACAACAGCAGCAAGCAAACTGCTCCAGAAGATCACTTGGGTACCGCTGCCGTAGCGGGGTACCTGCAGGACCCAGCAGCAGCCGACGCGCTTCGCTGCGGCCCCTCCGGTGTCCCGGCGGTCGTTCTCCCGTCGGTGTCCAGCTCCAGCACGCTGAACTCGATGGCTGGCCTAAGCCCCGCGGCCACCACCACCACAGCTGCTACCGACAACAACAACTGTAGCGGCTGCAGCTGCGGTCACAACGGGTTCGAGCTGATGTCAACGACGACGGCACACGGCCACAGCTGCGGCTGCAGCAGCAACCACCACCTGCCGTGGCTGGAGCTGGGCACGAGCGGCGCCGCCTACGCCGCCGTGGACCACTACGGCGCGGCGCTGGACGAGCTCAAGTGGTCCGACTACGTGTTCGACGGTTACGGCGGCCAGGCGGCGGGACAGAGCATCTACGGCGACAGCAAGGACGCCGTGCAGTTCGTGGACGCCAACGCGCTCAGCAGCAGCAGTTGGTGCTTGAATTGATCCGTCGGCCGGCCCGGCCAACGCGCTCGGCGGCGAGCAATTAATTAATCGGCCGGCCGATTCCAGCTCCAACACACAGACACAATTACACAAACACTTTATACGTGTGCATGTGCCTAGCTACGACTACGATTGATTGATGATAGCTATGCATGCATGTTTGCATTCGTGAGCTTCTGTGGTTTGTAAATTGAATTTCGTCTTCTTTCGGATTGGATGATTACCGGGCTTGTGTTGCGTGTTATTTTTCGGTGCGGTCGGTCGACATGCATGTAGAGTGCATAGTATGGTGATTGTGAATTGGTGGAATACATAGATAGACATTATATGATACAGATATAGAAATGAGAGGTGTTGAATGAAATTACGTGGTTGATTAAATAAAAAACCTTGTGATTGGAGCATTGGCTTTATTTATCATAATCATGGGGTCCCCTCCGTTTTTTTGATTGTATAATACAAAAAAGTTCTCCTTTTGCATGAACAACTTTTATGGTCTACCTAATAATGAATATATATACCACCCCCCCCACCCCACACACACACACACACAAAATTATAAGTGGATACCCACATGGATTGTAGAAGGTGACTTCCAAAAGTTAGATTGTCAGAAGCTAGGTTATACTAGAAGCCAAGCTATGTGGTTGATGCTACTGGATACACCATGAAAAACCATAGATATTATCCATCATCCCACTTGATGCGACCTTTATTTACCAATCACCTATCTAAGACGAATGTAGGGGGCTAAATTGACAAGAACTCGTCATATTTTTCATGTTAGGAGAGAATCTAACAGAAAAATTACATCAAGACCAGCTCCATCAAACGATTGATCAAGCTAATTTGGGGACTAGGCTTTGTCATGGAATTATAAAATTATATTAGGGTTATGTAACCCCAACAGAAGACCCCTAGACTTCAATCTGTTTGGCGTCTAGGGCAAACTAATTATAAGAAACCCTTTGTTCTTCCTCTTTGGTGTATTTTTCTTATAGATCTCCCATTGAGTCAAGATAAATTCCATGAATCGGTACTAGATTTATTCAAGGTTTTAGCGATGTTATATATTCTTCTAGTGGTAGATGACATGTCCACCGACAAAGTAAGGTATCTGTGGTGTCTTCATCAATTTTGAGATCTATCCGCTCAGTCTTTTGAGAGTTGCTCAGAGAGATAAACAGGCCTGCTCATAGGGGTGAGATGCATATGTCTTTATGAGCATTTGTATTTATATATATTGTGATTATTAGATTAAAAGGGCGCTCATAAGAGCAACTCTAAGAGTCTCTTCATATCTTTTTTTGTATTGAAAGAAATAAATACTTTTGTGACGAAAATCTCCTGTATTTTTTCCTAACAAAGATCCCCAAATATTTCCATCCTCTATTCAAGTTGTCTTGCTCACCAAATATTTCCACCCATTTGGATTATATTAGCTATTTTTTTGTAAGATGCAATAGATGGACGGAGACAACTAGCAACTTTTTATGAGCTATGTGGTTGGATAGCTGAAATGTGCTAGCTGGACAGCTTGAATTAGCTAGAGCTTTTTTAATATAGGTAGCAACTTATTTTAATACCAATACATACAAGACCTAAGTAGACTATACATACATGCATGGACTACGTACTTGATTGTTGCCAAATATATTTTGCCATAAACTGTAGCAAGCATGAAGGGACCAAATTAAAGGTTTAATTAGTCAAACCATAATCGTGGCTGTGGTTGGTTAGCTTGAAAATGAGTGACAAGCACAAATGTGGCACACATATTTGCGACGAAGATCATAAGATTCATAGCCCCCAACCCTCCCCCCGATGTAATGAACAATATAGGCAACATGACCTAAACAAGTTCTAGCCCATGACTTTTATTTTATTTTGGCATGTCAATTCAAATTTATTGGATGCCATTCAAGAATGAGACCCTATATTATATATATTATAATTATGAATTAAGAATAATGTTTATAAAATATCTTGGACAATTCTAAGCCAAACACAATCTTATCTTGTAATTATGAATTAAGAATAATGTTTATTCTGTTTTGGTTATTATAATTAGAGGTTCAAGCAGCTCCCACGAGGCCTAAACCGCTGGGCTGCCATTGTACAGCTGCACACACACGTGCACAAAAGCCAGTACAGCCTGCTAGCTAGGCTCTAGGCAATACTAGTGTCCTGCTTTCTTTGTGCTTTCACTGCATAAATCCCGAAGAACTGCTACGGTTGATTTAATAGTATTTTTGTAAAAGAGGATGAGCTGAAACAAGATGAACCAAGAATAGTATTTTGTAAAAGAGGATGAGCTGAAACAAGATGAACCAAGAACAAACGAACATGCTCTATGGTCTGTTCGGGCCAGTTGTTCATGGATTTGTTGTAAGAGAACAATATTGGTAAAGATAACAACCACCTGTTCAAAAGGTGTGTATTCACACTTACACTAGAAGTATATCCCATAATTAAGATAATAATACTTATACAAGGTTATGGGTATTAGGATTTTTTAAATCTTTTGATTCCCGAAAAACTTAATTAAACATATTTTTTCCTTGGAAATAGTTTTTTTTTTTTCAATGGAGGGAGTATGTAGGTGCCCCGTACACGTGTTAAGCTAACTATACATGAATGATTGATCTGACAAACCAGATACAGGGACACTACATTACATCCTCATCAACAGCCGATCCATGCATCCAAAGTCCGTGAATGCACATGCAAGGAGAAGGACGTTTCCAGGATCCTGGACCAAAAATGTAATTAATGCATTAATAAACCCAAATTAATATCATCCACGACTGTGGGCTAATATATAATTTTATTAAGTTGAGTACATACTCCTCGGGATGGTATTAGAAGTCGTTTTGACAAGGTTTGGGTCAAACATCGGAATATATATCATCAATAACTTTTAAGTTGTTGAGTTTGTAAATGTAAAAATTATATGAGTAGATTTGTCTTAAAAATACTTTGATAAAAGTATACATATATCACATCTCCATAAATATTTTTATAATAATAAGAGGTCAAAGTTGTGTTTTGAAGATTTTTAAAGTCAGATTTCCCTAAACGACTTCTAATACCATCCCTGGAGGGAGTATGCATCATGATTGTATAATCGGACTCCCTCCGCCCCATAAAAAGAGTCGTTATGTGACTCGTCTTTGGTTAAACTCTCATAGTTTAAGTAGATTTGTACATATTCTACCACACATGTTTTTTTTTTTTTGAGGAAAGAGTGCTTATTTAATCAATAGTAAGATTACAATCTAATTTTACACTAATACAAATAGGAGTGTTTTCTCTCCAATAAATTTGTGACCTACCTTATTGTACTCTGTCCCAATATTGAAACTGCACCCCCCCCCCCCACCCCCAGAACCAGAAGCATTCTCCGTTGACGAAAAAAAAAGAACCAGAAGCATTACCATACATGTTTTTATCTCCTTCAGTGTTTGAATATCTTAACCTGTCCTCCATAGACATTTTCAATGCCCCCACTAAGCAATAGCAGTCTGACTCCACTAAACAATACACCAGGACAGTTAGGCCTTGTTTAGTTGGTAAAAAATTGTAACCCAATGTCATTGAAAGTTAGAATTTAGATTATTTTGAAGACGTTCGTTTGTTTGTGGTAAATATTTTCCTACCATGGAGTAACTAGACTCAAAAAAGAATTGTCTTCGCAATGTACATCCAAACGTGTAATTAGTAACTTTTTTACCTACATTTCATACTCCAAACATATGTTTTTTGGTGTATTTAATGTGATGTGATGGAGGGAGAGTGGAAAAACTTGGAAGTTGGGTTATAAATTTTTACCAACTAAACAAGGCCTTATTAAACAATCATATATATGAACAAGTAAATCTCCCAAATGTTTGTGGTTTTGTGCTATGAACCAACTACACTGGATAGAAATGAGATAGAGAAACAGCAAGAATGTCTGGGAAATTGGAAGAACAGAGCACGGCTGGACCCGTGAGGTTCAGGATTCAGTTTGGGATTCAGATTTCAGTTATCGATTGCCCTGTCAGGTTTACAGACTGTCAGCTTATATTCACGCGAACTGGGCCTCTACACTTGGGCCACAACGCCTACACTATCTGTGCCCATCACTCGGGCCTCTTAATTACACTCTAAGCCCACAAGGGACCTGACATTTGGAACAAGTGCAGATTATCCAACAATCATCTACAGGACCAGGCCAGGCCAGTCATGGAACGCTCAACTCTAATGTTCTAGCATACAAGCGTTGAGAGGTGATTTTGACGAGGAAGTATGGCATCCTATCAGAGAATGCAGTGGTCACCAGGCAGGCCATTGCAAAATGGGCACCTGGATGGAAGCAAATGCAGGCTTTCATTCCAAACCCAAGTTCCAGTTTGAAGCCTTATGGCCCAAATTAGAAGATTATCTGAGAAGGACGTTAATTCCTCTCAAAAACAAAATCTGAGAAGGACGTTAAATCTAAGTTAGGTGTTCAAGTGATTATATAAGCCGGTTGGTACGCGCTAACGGTCCTATGAAATAATTAATTCAATTAGTTTACCAACCGGCTAATGGTCCTACTCCTACAGAATTCCACAATGACCGAGTCCGTTTGTCGTAGCGAGCAGCAAAAGGCGAGAGACATATAAAAACAAAAGAATGCTGGGCGTGTGAACGTGTGCCGCAGGCACGAGGAAGCGAATTCCAGGCGACTAGAAAGCTGGAAGCCTGGAACTCATTGCAAACGAGGCCAAATCGCTCTGTGTTTGAATCCTCGGAAACTCGACGCCAGACCAGGCTGCCAGCCACAAAGCGTCACGACGGGAGCACGGAAGCTCACTCAAGGCAACTACGAGCCTAGGAGTTCCGTGGGCCGGAGTACCTACGTACTATGGGCGTACGTTGCCGTCTTCTCGAAGCGTTCATCCGTGGCACAGATATACGTACTGTGGCAACCCGAGGAGACGGCAGATGACATCAGCTGGCAATCAAATTGTTCAAACTTAAACGGCACATACTCTGCCCGGCCGGCGCCGTTGATAAATAGCATGGACTACACGAAGAAGCTACGTTTCCTAGAGGCTAGCTCCTAGTTTCCGGTATACAACCACTGCACACAAGTGTTTGATACAGCTAGTGCCTGCCACCAGAGCAGGGACTACACCAAGAAGCTACGTTTCCTATAGGCAAAGCAAAACCACCAGCAGCTTCCTCTGCCGTCGCCCCTCTTCCCAATCAGCTCCAATCGCTTCACCTTCACGATTTGAACGTTTCCTGCCTGCTCACGATTTCAATACCACCAATGGCGCCACTGGACACGTGATGATGCTGGAAATCAGGCACCCGACAGCAAAAATAATCCAGCCCAAATTGACCCCGCCACCGCTACTGCACGACGACACGGCTTGTTGGCCAACTTTTTCTCCATGGACCACGGCGATGTGGACGGCAGGGTCCCAGCGCAGAACGCCCGTTCTCACGACGAGAGGCCACCGCCGGCCGCGCGCGCGTGCGATGAGGTGTGGGAGGTCAAACCGGCCAAGATACGCGCTACAAATACCCGCGCCGCCTCCGCTCACGGACTCACCACTCAACACGAAATAAATACTCCTAGATACGAGCAGGTGAGCAGTCTCAATCCATCGAGGTAACCACATCAGCAAGCTGGGCAGAGAGTGATCGCCATGGCCCTGGCTTGATGGTAGCGGCGGCAGTCGCGGCGGTGCTGGCGTCATGGGCCTTCAACGCGCTGGTGCACCTCGTCTGGCGCCCCTACGCCATCACCAAGAGGCTGCGCGCGCAGGGCGTGCGCGGGCCGGCATACAGGTTCCTCACCGGGAACCTCGGCGAGATGAAGCGGCTCCGTGCCGAGGGCGCCGGCGTCACGCTCGACGTCGGCGACCACGACTTCATCCCCATGGTGCAGCCACACCACCGCAAGTGGATCTCGCTCTACGGTACGTGACGCGGCGTCCATCGATCGCTAGATCGCTTGCTCCATCGATCACGCTGCTGACGCTCTTGTTGTTTCATCTGCTGCTGCTGCTGCAGGCCGGACGTTCGTGTACTGGAACGGAGCGACGCCGAACGTGTGCGTGGCGGACGTGAACGTGGTCAGGCAGGTGCTCTCCGATCGTACCGGTCTCTACCCCAAGAACCTCATCAACCCGCACCTCTCCCGCCTGGTCGGCAAGGGCCTCCTCCTCACCGACGGCGACGACTGGAAGCGCCACCGCAAGGTCGTGCACCCGGCCTTCAACATGGACAAGCTCAAGATGATGACGGTCACCATGTCCGACTGTGCTCGCTCCATGATGTCCGAGTGGGAGGCACAGCTCGCCAAGGGCGGTCAAGTGGAGATCGAGCTGGGCAGACGGTTCGAGGAGCTCACCGCCGACGTCATCTCACACACGGCGTTCGGAAGCAGCTACGACGACGGGGGAAACGGGTCTTTCTGGCGCAGAGGGAGATCCAGTACCTCGCTGTTTCCACTTTTTCAATGTCCAGATCCCAGCGTTCAGGTTTCTCCCAACCGAGAAGAACCGAAGGACATGGAAGCTGGACAAACAGGTGCGGGGCATGCTCATGGACATCATCAAGGCCCGCCTCGCCGGCAAAGACACCGCTGGCTACGGGAATGACCTGCTCGGGCTCATGCTGGAGGCCTGCGCGCCGGAGCACGGCGAGACGCCGGTGCTGAGCATGGACGAGATCATCGACGAGTGCAAGACCTTCTTCTTCGCCGGGCACGACACCACGTCGCACCTGCTCACCTGGGCCGCGTTCCTTCTGAGCACGTACCAGGAGTGGCAGGACAGGCTCCGGGAGGAGGTCCGGCGGGAGTGCGGCGACGAGGTCCCCACCGGCGACGCGCTCAACAAGCTTGCTTTGGTAAACATGTTCCTCCTAGAGACGCTGCGGCTCTACGGCCCGGTGTCCGGGATCCAGAGGAAGACAGGATCCGACCTCGACCTTGGTGGCGTCAGGGTACCCGAGGGCGCCATCCTGACCATCCCAATCGCGACGATCCACCGTGACAAGGAGGTCTGGGGCGAGGACGCCGGCGAGTTCAAGCCGGAGAGGTTCGAGAATGGGGTGACGAGGGCGGCCAAATACCCCAATGCGCTGCTGTCCTTCTCGAGCGGGCCAAGGTCGTGCATCGGTCAGAACTTCGCAATGATCGAGGCCAAGGCTGTGGTGGCCATGATCCTGCAGAGGTTCACGCTCGAGCTGTCTCCCAAATACGTCCACGCGCCTATGGACGTGATCACGCTGCGGCCCAGACATGGGCTCCCAATGATCCTCAGGCGCTTGTAGGTTTCTTGAAGCGCGCCAAGTGTGACTGATTGTATTCTTTGTTTTATTTTTGAGAAAAATAAAGTTATGTATTACACGCAAAAAATAATGTTTATATAATAGCGAGCAACAATTTGCTCAACACACACCCAGAAAGTCTACATAGTTTTTTTTTTTTTTTAATGAAACAAGAGGGGTGCACCCCTACTAAGAAAGTCTTACTTTTCTTCTATTCTTTAGCTGTTGTCCAATTGTCCCCTTGGTCCACAACGAATCCTGGAAAGTATTGAGTTGGAATGTCAGAGGTCTAAACTCTTATATTAGAGACAAGATTATGGAAAGTAAAGGTGAGATTATTTGCCTCCAAGAAACAAAGGAGACTTTCGACATCAAATTTATTATGAATGTTTGCCCCTAGATTTTGATTCTTTTGAGTTCCTACCTTCCGTTGGGGGCTTCTAGTGGAATTTTGGTGGTATGAAAAATCGGTGCTTTCATGGGACAACTGATATTTAATAATAGCTATGCAATTCCCATTAAATTTACTTTAAAGATCAACAATGATAGTTGTGTGTTGACCATTGCGTATGCTCCCTGTACCCCAAATGGAAAAAGGAATTTCTGGAATGGTTAAAAGAGGGGGATGCAGGAACAACAAAAAATTCATGCACATGCCACTATCAAGCATAGGAAGAATAAAATTACCACTTTGTTGGATAGTCTTGGAAATATTCTACAGCATCACGAGCAAAAGCAAGAACTTTTATGGAAAGCCTTCAAAGAGAGGATGGGCATGACCAGTTTCATATACATGATATTCAACTTAGACGGTTGTCATGTGCCAGGAAATAGGGCCCAGGATGACAGGCCCACGAGGCCCAGGGGGGGCGCAGCGGCGCCGCCGCACTGCATCCTGCCTTCCGCGGATTCTTCGGTAATTAATACGGAAATAAAGTAAGAGTTTGGTTAGGATTATCTTATAACCTTTTGGTTGTGCAAGGGGATATTTCAATTTATAAGGAAGACCCTTATTAGGAAAATAAATAGGATTGCTTGTAAAAGATATTCCAACTCTATAAGGAAACCTTTAGAGGTTGCTTGGTTTGAGGTCCCACTAGTCGAGTTATAAAAGTAAGGGGTCTATAATCTCTCAGGTCAACGAGCAACAAAAAGAAAATCTATTTCCCTTCCTCCCCTCGTCCCTCCCGCGCCGCCCTACCCCGTGCCGCCGCCAAAGCGCCGCCCCTGCTTAGGGCGCGCCAGCAGCCCGCGGTCACCCCGAAATCGATCCGGTTTGTGACACGGTCTTATTCAACCTGTTAAATGGCCGGAGCTGTTAGAGTCGCCATTCACAAAGGAAGAAATTGATGAAGTGGTCTCCAATCTGCCAAATAACAAGTCCCTAGATCTAGATGGTTATACTAGTGGGTTCCTCCGAGTTTGATGGTCGCTCATGTCAAATGATTTTTATAAATTATGTGAGGACTTTTTTAGTGGTGAAGTTTGCCTCAAAAGCATCAATAGCTCATACATAAGAAGGCCAAATAAAAAGGCCCACAGAGAGTATTAGACTAAAGACCTATTTCTCTTTAGAGTACCTCCTTAAAGTTGCTCACCAAACTTATGTCAAATGGACTTCAGAAACCAATCATGAGGATGCTTCATAAAAACTAATATAGATTTATCAAGACAAGAACCATTCAGACTGATTAGCTTGGACACTAGAATATACCCACAATTTTCAAGTCCAACAAGGAGCTAATTAATCTAAAACAAGACTTTGAGAAAGCTTTTGATAAGATTGAACATGGGGCAATTTTGGAAACACTCAGAGCAAAAGGATTTGGTCAAAGATGGATTAGCTAGGTGAAATCAATTTTGAGCTAAGGAACGTCCTCAATTTTGCTTAATGGGGGCTAAGACAGGGTGATCCCTTATCCTCACTTCTTTTTGTCCTAGCAGCTGACTTGCTTCAATCTGTGATGAACCAGGCAAAGGACAAGGGAGAATATCCAGATGACACTTTGGTGGTAATGGAGGCCTGCAACAGACAACTTTGTATCCTAAAGGCTTTACTTCTCACCTTTGGTGAATCAACTAGACTTAAGGTCAATTATGCAAAATCAGTCATGGTACCTATAAACACAAGTCCATCAAAATTGCAGCAACTAGCAAGGACCTTCAACTGTGATATTGGAAGCCTACCTTTTACTTATCTTGTTCTGCCACTAGCCTCACAAAGCCTTTGGTCAGTAGATGTCAAAGGCAAGGTTACCTGCAACCTCAATCATTTTAAATCAGGCAGGGAGACTAGAGGTCACAAACTCAATTTTCTCAGCTCTACCAACATTTTGTATGAGCAGTTTCCTCTTGTAGCAAACAAGGGTTGATTAAATAGATAAATTTAGAAAGTTATGCCTTTGGAGAGGATCGACATTAATGCCAAACAAAAACCAAAAGCTCCTTGGCCCATTGTTTGTAGGACAAGAGAGGAGGGAGGAATGAGAGTTCTAAACATCAAAACCCAAAGTGAGGTTGATCAAACATATTCATAAAGTTTCCAATAGAGAAGACATCCTTGGGTCTCCTTGATATGGGAGAAATATTACAGCTCCGGAATGTTACCTGGAACTTCAAGAAGGGGCTCCTTTTGGTGGAAAGATATTTTAAAGCTTTTAGGTAAATTCAAAGGAATGGCAAGAGTAGAGATTAATTAATAATAGAAAGTATATCTTCTTATGGGTGGATCTAATGGGGAATGAAACTCTTCTGCAAAAATTCATAGAATTATTCTCTTTCACAAAGAAGAAGCAAATTATCCTAGCTGAAGGAATGGCTCAAACTCCCCTACACAACCTTTTTTTCATCTAACTCTATCTCAACAACCTCATGGCCAAATGCTTTAGTTGCAAAATATTCTTGATGGGGTTTCCCTCAATGAGTCTTTTGACATATGGGTTTACATTTGAAACACGGTCCAATTTTCAGGAAAGAGAGCTTATAATTATTTGAGCAGACACCTGATATTGCACCCAGTTTACAATTGGCTATGGAGGAGTTCTTGTTAAAACACTCATATAGTGTTCTTTTGGCTTCTTATAAATGATAGACTGAGTATTTTCAATGTTTTAGGAGATTGAGAAACATCACTTGTTTCATTTTATAGCATGATTTCTCGATTCATGAAACTCAAGTGTACAATTATCCAAATGTCTAACGTAACACCAACATATAAGTAGATACTAACTAGATTACCAATGTTATGGCTGAAATTGAAATAGCCTGTTCCCTACAAAAAGCTGAAATAGCCCTATTATTTCAAAACTACAGCTAAACAATTTAGTAACACTATAATCGGCCATCGCATACATGGCGACAAAAGTAGCAAGAGCACAAGGCTTCCGGGATCGATGGCATGGGAGGTTGTGAGATGGCCGTTAAATAAGACAAAGCCACGTTGGATTCTTGAATGGATTAACTTGAGAATGGAAAGACCAAAGTGTGTGTACAGTTCTCAAAATATGCTTAGAATGTAATTGTAGGTAAGACATTTTGGTCTGCTAATTTACGCATTATAAATAGTGCTCCCTGAAATAAAGCAGACACAATATACTAGATTGCAGAAAACTACATCACTGCTTGCTGAGAGATAGCTACAAGAAATGCTAACTCTAGTCATTTGGACAACAAGAAATGCAATCATCTTTGATAATGGACAAGCCAACCTTCATAACTGGAAAAGAAAGTTGAAGGAGGAGCTTTGCCTTGTGCACAAAGGCCAAACCAAGTTGGCAAAAGTGCCCTTAATTCCTGGAGAGATAGCTACATTCAGATTTTCTTCCCTTTTACTTTTGGGCCTAGCTGCCATGTACCTTTTTGTACTCCTTTTTTATTTCCCTTGTACAACAAATTTTTGCATTGAATTGAAAAAGGAAAAATCTTGGTAGGGGGTTTCCCTACCGATTCCATCCAAAAATAAAAATAAAAATAAAAATAAAAAAAAAAACACTAGATTGCAAACCAAATCTCCAATCATTATTGCTTACAGCATTCGTCACTCTCATATTAGAACCATAATGGAACCTTAGTAATTTAGAAACAAATATAACTGAATTTAGATATAAATTAAAAGGTATTTTATACTATCTTTTATAATGTGATAAAATAGGTACATTAATTTCAAATTAATTTGGGTGTCGCGCAATACATCTTCCATTATGCACGGTAATTTATATATACAATTTTAGATAGCTAGGTACTTTGATTATCTCCCCGTTATAGTAGAGGTAGATAATTTAAGAGTAAGATCTCATAGTGCTTTGAATAATGGTGCCTTCTACGTCTCTAACTCTCAGCTTTGGATATTTGAGTCTCAAAACCTATACGACAGTGTCACTTTGAGCCCTACCTCTTGAAAATTAATATTTGGTTTCTCAAATTTGTATGGAGGCGTCATCTAATCCCCCGACTTACATGAGAACGTATCCTATGCACACCAACATTATATCCGCCGCATTACTATGGTTGTTATGACCCATTAGCGCCGACCGTCCCCCCGTGGGCGGGGCCCTGAACACCGTGTTGAGCTCACTCGAAGAGACTCAGCCGGGCGGCCTCACCGCTGGTGCGTAGGAGCGCCCGGTACCAAGCTACCGCGAGCTCCCGGCGGTGACGGAGATGGAGGAGGTGGTTTCGAGGAGACCCGACCCACCGAAGAGCGCGGCGGCGGAGGGGAGTCCGCACGGCCGCGGCGCCCCCCGGCCGAGGAGGTCGCCGATATTTAATCGGACGACGAGGATGCCAACGTGGAGGCAAGGACGGTGCGGGCCGAGGACGAGGCCTTAGCGGATGTCCGTGGAGGGTGCCGCCGCCCTAAATGTCGCCGACGCCCGCAGGGCCGGTTTCGCCCCCGGAGGGACGATCGAGGTCAACGGGCCGAGGTGTCGGTGAGGTGTCGCGGCGGCGAGCGTCCCTCCGTAGGGCGCTGGACGCCGCCCTTCCCGACTTACTCCCCGATGACGCCGCAGCCGCTTCGCCGTCCGAGGACCCGGTGTGCGTGCTTCGCCTTCGCGCAGTTCGGATTCGCCGTGACGCCCGGTGTCTTTCTTCGCTTCCCGAGTTGCTCACGATTTGTGCTCTTCGTGGCGTGGGAGGACTCCATCCGGGGTACAACCAATTCGGGCGCGGCTCGCGAGGGCCGGGCGGCTTCGCCGGAGGCCGACGGAGCTCGGCGCGAGATGTGCGAGGAGCTCGGCGCGACAACTCCAAAGACCGGTTCCTCGAAAGGTCGGCGAGGACGTCGCCGAGTTCGCTCGCTGTGGAAGGCGGGCTTCTCGAGAAGCCCAGAAAAAGGTGGACATCGCGCGGCTGCGGGCGTCCCGGGCGCCAATAGGAGCTCGAGCTCGCCCATAAGCGGCAGCCGCGAGAAGATGGAGGAGGAGCTCGAGTCCCTTCACGCCGGAGGCTCGACGACAAGGAGCTTGAGCGCCGGCGCCGAGCCGAGCGCCGAGTCCCGTGGGGCCGAAGGACAAGGACGAGCTCGCCGAGCAGCTCCGCCACCGCGACGCCGAGCTCAAGAGTGAGTGCTTCCGATCCTATCTTTCTGTCTTGTTTACCAGCGTTCGGGCCTGATTGTCCTCGTCCGGCGTGGGCTTTAGCATATGACCACGGCTTTCGAGCCAGTGTTGTATCTTTGCGTGCTTCCGAGGTCGAGAAGGATCTACCGAGGCCGAAAAACCACGAGCGCGGTGCAACGAGCGTGGACTCTATGACGAAATGTGGAGTAGCGCAGCAGCTCGCTCCCCTTCTTGCGTCCCCATGTGTCGTGGCTTGTGTCCTGACTTGTTGTCTTTGTTCGCGGCGCGGCTGACTCCCCGACGGCGGCGCTGGAGACCGAGGACAAGACAAGCCGGAGCTCGCCGCCTCAAGCCTCGGCTGAAGCACACGCAGCTCGAGCCGCAAGAGAAGGAGGCGGACTGAAGCAAATAAGACCAAACGACCTCGTTGACGCGAGGAAAGAGCTCGGGGGCCTCCGTGAGCGTGCCGCTAAGGCCGTGGAGGAGGTCGAAGCTCGAAGCGCGCCCACGAGGGCCTTGTGTCCGCGGTCGACGCCCGCGATGTCCTCGGGGTGGAAGACGTGGAGGACCCGGCCAAGCGGGTGTCGGCGATCCCGCAGTGACGGAGGACGCGGGCCGCGTGGTGCACAAGGCGATCAGCGCCGTCTTCACTCACTACCCCAAATTCGGTGGGTCAACATCGTGGAAGACGGGTGGGCGCCGAGGCGTTGATGATGCCGACACCGATCGGAAGGGCCGGCCGCCGAGGTCGCCACCGCGGAGCCGTCTGGCCGAGCTCTTCACGCTTGCCTCCGAGGAGCTCGAGGTGTTCGAGCCCCGCCGGTGGAGACGGAGCGGCGAAAAAAGCCCGCCGAGGAGGAGGAAGTTGCGCAGACGCCCCCCGCCCGACGCCGATGGACCAAAACCCACCTACGCGGGAGTAGGAGCTCGAGGCTTGACCTCTTTTGTCAATGAACTCGTTAAGTCCTCATAGTCGAGGCAATGCTCAGAAAAAACTTGAAGGGAGCTCGTGCTTAATGGATATCGCGCTTCTTCTCTTTGTCGCGATTTCGTTCCTACTTTGACTCTTTATGAGCTTATGATTCGAGAGTTAGATGGCGGGCCATTCCTCGCCGGGCCGCAGGGGCGGGGAGGTCGCCAGCGATCGCGCCATGCTCTTTAGCGTTGAGCTCACAACTTAGTCGTTTGGACGTCATTTGAGTTGAGAGGAGAAAGGGCGAGTTCGTGGGTTTGAGCTCATCGCCGAGTCAGTAAACTTGCTAGTTTTGCGAAAAAACGGTGTGTTAAAAACGCGGGGTGCGCACCCGATCCTTGTTGTCGTGGTCTAATACCACCGTCACACGAATGTCTGGCTAATGCGTGCTCCGATGGCCTAGCTCTAGAGACAATGACACAAGATTTATACTGGTTCGGGGCAAATCGCGCTCCCTAGTCCAGTGTGGCCACTATCCGAGCTCAAATGCTCATACTGGGGCTAGTACAAGCAAGATCGAGAAAGGAAGGGGGCTCCCAAGTCTCTATGATTGAGGCAAGTGCCAATATCGAAAGTGTATGAGTGCGGGTGCTTTGGGTGTCGAAATCTTGAACCTTGCCTCAACCGGAGGGCCGCCTCCCCTTTTATAGTCACAAGGGGCGAGGCTCGAGAGCTCTCATCGAGTTGAGGACCTAAAGAAAATGAAAATGCGTGTACAGAGTGTCGGATGCAAAAAGAGCTCTTAGATGAGCTCACGGCGCCGACGAGCTTCCTTCGAGCTCCCGGGTGCTTTGATGCTGAAATTGGTCGTCGCCGCACGCTGAATCGGGGTTTGGGCGGTGGGTCGCCGCCTCGTCTCTAATCGTAGTTGGAAGACGTCTTTCGGTATGGGCGTGCTCCACACCGCCGATGGGAAGTCGACGCCGTATGTACCGCCCGACTAATCGTTGGTGGCATATTTGGAGCCGACGGGTATGGCGAGGCGGTCGAACGACCTCTCCGTAGCTGTAGCTCTACGGCTACAGCGTCCGCCGTGGAGTGGTTGGGTTTGTCGAGAGTTGTTGACCAACTCCCCCGCCCTTGCACTTCTTCGGGAAGGTAGGCGGCCGAGCTCTTCGCAGCCGCCGCGGTGCTTTCCGCTGGGGAGCTCGAGCGAGGCGGAAAGAGGTCCCTGACGAGGTCGGGCGCGCCGGAGACGAGGGAGCTCGTCGCCCGGAGACCTCGAGGTGGTGCGGAACGATGGGTCTTCGCCCCGAGGAGCTCATTTGCGAGAGCCCGAGCGAGGCGGAGATCTGTCCCTGCGTGGAGAGCTCGCGGCGCGGGCGTGGGCCTCACAAACCACGGCAGGATGTCTCGCTCGTGGTCATGCCCGAGACAAGGGCTCGCTCATGGGTATCCCAAATATCGATCCCCCACGTTGTCGCTGTCCTAAACGACTTCTAATACCATCCCGGAGGGAGTAAGTTGGGCAGATGGTAAAGAGCAGACCAGCTTCCTAAGTTGTCTGAATAAACTTTATGAGGGGTATTGCTAGTTGATGAGAGCCTGCTGTGGATATGAGCTAATATATACAGAAGTGCACAGTATGACTTTATGTGGAAAATGAATGAAAAATATTTGTACATGAACTTGAAATTTAACTTTGAAGTTGTTTCTTATTTTAATTGCACATGCTGTTCTCTTATTGTAGGTAAAGCAAATGAACTGTCGAGCAGGAGTGGTACTATGATCTTGGCTTATTGTATGGTTGTTGCATCAGACCATACATCAGCAACTTTTTTTCTGAACTTGGCTGCTCACAATTATTCAGTCTTGTTCAGACATTTTTCATTCATGGTAGAATCAAACCGTATCAAAGCTTGGCTGCTCTGATTGTACACTGTCTTGTTCAGACATTTTCCACAAAAAGTCATACTATGAATTCCTTTTTTTATTTTTCTGTACTTCTGTACATATCTGAGCATGTTAGTGTCAAATTTTCATTGCCATTGCACATCATTGCACAAGAATGTACAGACATTGTCCATTGCCAATCACAGAATTGTCATTGCGAAACAGATAATGTACAATCACAGAATCTTCATTGCCAATGCACAAAAGGCAAAATTTACATTTAATTTGGCATACAACAGGCCATAGTAGTGGACAGCAGAGAGGAACATTCAGACATTCAGAAGTTCATAACATTTAGAGGAATATTCAGAACATTCTGAGCCGGGCGCATTCAGAAACGGACGTCGCCCCGCGGTCCTCGCCCCTGCCTCGCCGACGTCCGTTCGCCCCTGCCCTGCCTCGTCTCGGTCGTCTCCCCTGGCCCCCTGCCCTGCCTCGAAGCGGTCATCGCCCCTGCCGTCGTGACTCGCCGCGGTCGTCGCCTTGCCCTGACTCGCCGCGGTCCTCACTCCTGCAGACGTCCAAGGAATGAGGCGAGGCCTGCGCTCAGACCGGGATGGCGACGCCCTAGCCGCCGCCGGCGGCGGCGGCGGTTTCCCATTCCCTATCGCGAACAGCGGCGTTCCCAGAGAGGAGTCAGTTCTCGTGAAACCATGGCGGCGTGCGTGACTTGATGGGGCTGGCCGCGTGGGGGGAGCGGGGGTTTCTGCAAATTTGCCAAGGCCTGGCGGGCGTGTTTTTGAAAAAATGCCCACAATCGCTGCTGGCCCTCGGATGGAAGATGAACTTTCCGGATCACTTGTGATGCCGCGGTTGCATATAAGAGTGGTGTGCAAGCATTGGGATACGTTCTCGATTAGAATTGCCAATGATGATAAAGTCTACAAAATTATTGGCTAAATGTTTTTTTATTAAGACGTACAGGTTATATAATTTAAAATGCTTTCAATAATTGATGCATAGAAAATGAAGGTTATTCAATCCAAGTGGTAATCTAGCTAAACATTTACATATAGGGGCAGGTGGAGTGCACCAGGCAAAAAAAAAAAAAAAAAAAAAAAAGAGGACATACATTGACATTATGTAGGGTACATATAAGTAGCAAAATCAAGCGAGAAAAAAATTGTTGACACCCAAAAATGGCATAGGCTAAACCAATCGCGAAAAATTCTAGACTTAGCCATATTTTTGGAGGTCCAAGTCACCATAAATTTCCGGACTTAGCCAAATTCTCGAGGAGGATCAAAAACTTTTACGGAAGGTGGATCGACTCACCGACCGACTCATCGGGCGCTGGCCCGGTCAAATCACGCCGCTACAGCGTCCCGGTCGGGTCGCGCTGCGAGGGAGGCCGCTGACACGGACCGGACGGGCCAGCGGCCCCGTCCCAGCATCCGTAGGCGCGTCCGGCCGAGTCGCGCCGCCGCAGACCTCTCGCGGACGCGACCGACCGGAGCGTCCGTCGAGGCTCGACAACCGTCCGGTCACCCCCGACGCAGGCCCGTGTCCAGACGTAGATCGAACCGATTTGTTTCAATCGTGTTTTTGGTCGGTTTTTGGTACTTCTGAAACGCCTTTAGACGCCTTCCTAAAAAGGATAAGACCACCCTCCCTATATAATGAAGGGGGGTTCATGGCCGATTTGATCCTATCTACATCCAATCGACAAAAACACATCTACTACCATCTTGCTTGTAGGTCATCCTCCCTCCTTCTTCTTCGCCGATGCCATGAACGGAAGATCGACGACAACAACGCCCTAGAGCGGTCGGGCCGGCTAGGGCAGCCCATAGCTGCCGCGACGCCCTCACGGGTCCGTCCGGCGTGTGGGGTTTCGGGTTTCAAGAGACTTCGCCGGGCGTGTCTTATGCATCAGCGCCCCGACGAGGCTCCTCCGACGACGCGTGTCTTGCGTATCGCGCTCATCGTTGGAGGCACACGGTCCGGTGTGGACATCCCTAGGCGCTTGCCGATCCCTCGATTTCGGCTTGCCCTACGTAGAGCGATCTAGCTCTTGTTTTGGTGTGTTACCGATTTTATCGTCAACAAAAATATAACCAATAATAATAAATAAATACAATACGTACTCCTACATCACATCTGGTGCGCACCATGAAACCTACAAGCGCTTGAGGAGCATGGGGAGCCCATGCCTTGGACGCAGGGTGATCACGTCCATGGGTGCGTGGACGTATTTTGGGGACAGCTCAAGCGCAAACCTCTGCAGGATCATGGCGACCACGGCCTTGGCCTCGATCATGGCGAAGTTCTGACCGATGCACGACCTTGGCCCACTGGAGAAGGACAGCAGCGCATTGGGGGTATTTGGCCGCCTTCGTCACCCCGTTCTCAAATCTCTCCGGCTTGAACTCGCCGGCGTCGTCACCCCAGACCTCCTTGTCGCGGTGGATCGTCGCGAATGGGATGCTCAGGATCGCGCCCTCGGGTATCCGGACGCCGCCGAGGTCGAGGTCTGATCCTGTCTTCCTCTGGATCTGGGAGACCGGGCCGTAGAGCCGCAGCGTCTCCAGGAGGAACATGTTGACTAGCTTAAGCTTGTTGAGCACGTCGCCGCTGGGGACCTCGTCGCCGCACTCCCGCCGGACCTCCTCCCTGAGCCTGTCCTGCCACTCTGGGTGCGTGCTCAGCAGGAAGGAGGCCCAGGTGAGCAGGTGCGAGGTGGTGTCGTGGCCGGCGCGAAGAAGAAGGTCTTGCACTCGTCGATGATCTCGTCCATGCTCAGCATCGGTGTCTCGCCGTGTTCCGGCGCGCACGCCTCCAGCATGAGCCCGAGCAGGTCGTTCCCGTAGCCGGCGGTGTCCTTGTTGGCGAGGCGTGTCTTGATGATGTCCATGAGCATGCCCCTCACCTGCCTATCCAGCTTCCAAGTCCGGAGGTTCTTCTCGGTGGGGAGAAACCTGAACCCTGGGATCTGGACATTGAAAAAAAGTGGAAACAGCGAGGTACTGGATCTCCCTCTGCGCCAGAAAGACCCGTTTCCCCCTCGTCGTAGCTGCTTCCGAACGCCGTGTGTGAGATGACGTCGGCGGTGAGCTCCTCGAACCGTCTGCCCAGCTCGATCTCCACTTCACCGCCCTTGGCGAGCCGTGCCTCCCACTCGGACATCATGGAGCGAGCACAGTCGGACATGGTGACCGTCATCATCTTGAGCTTGTCCATGTTGAAGGCCGGGTGCACGACCTTGCGGTGGCGCTTCCAGTCGTCGCCGTCGGTGAGGAGGAGGCCCTTGCCGACCAGGCGGGAGACGTGCGGGTTGATGAGGTTCTTGGGGTACAGCCCGGTGCGATCGGAGAGCACCTGCCGGACCACGTTCACGTCCGCCACGCACACGTTCGGCCTCGCGCCGGTCCAGTACACGAACGTCTTGCCTGCAGCCACACAGCATCGTCGTAAGTAAGCAAGTAGGAAGCACAGTCTCGGCGCCGGCGAAGCGTCTGTGACGACCACACGTACCGTAGAGTGCGATCCACTTGCGGAGGTGCGGCTGCACCATGGGGATGAAGTCATGGTCGTCGACGTCCAGCTTTCCGGCGGCGCCCTCGCCGCGGAGCCGCTTGATCTCGCTGAGGCTCCCGGTGAAGAACCTGTAGTCAGGCCCACGGACGCCCTGTGCACGGAACTTCCGAGTGATGGCGTAGGGGCGCCAGACGAGGTGTACCAGCGCGTTGAACGCCCACGACGCCAGCACCGCCGCGACGGCCGCCGCCACAATCCAGGCCACTCCCATGGCTTGCGGTCACTGCTCTCTCTTTGCCGAGCTGCTGCTGCCTCTCAGTCAAATCAGTTCTGCACAGATCTTGTAGGAAAACTTTCTACGAGACTTCTTGGTTTTCTCCTTGCTGGGAAGGACAAGTAAGAAGACTAGTTTTGCTTTGCTGCTGACACTAGGATCGGAGGTGAGGTTGTGTGGAATGCTGTGGATTCTGTTGCTATTTATACGCTGTTTGTGGGTCTGACCGTTTGACGTTCTAGTCGCTGAGGCGCTGAGCTGGTGGTGGGCGCCGGATATGGCACGCGCGGGGTTGTCTGATGAGGTCAGTGATGATGCCACTGATTCTTTGTCTGGATGCGCACCAGCTTTTGTGGTGTGAACGGCTTGTTGGCTTGTTGCAGCAGAGTGATGGAGAAGCCGCGTTGCCCTGCGTTGCCTAGCAGGTTTCTGGAAGACCATGCTGTCACAAATGTTTAGTTTAATTTACTGTGTTATTAGATTGACCGGTCACGTTCCAGTTTCTTTTCCGAAAACATATTATATTGCACATGTTTCATTAAGAGAAGTTGGATTAGATAAAGTTATTACAAGTCTAGCCGGAATAGCGAGATGTCATGGGCAGTGCAGGAGACACACAAAACCAACGTGCTACAGTGTCACATTTCAGTTTCATTATTAAAATTATACAAAACGTGCAAACACTTTCAAGTTCATCACAGCATGTTATACTTGAATGAAGTAGATAAAACCACACGCGCACGTAATATTAGATGTCTTTTGTTGAAACGTTAGAAGGACAAAGGAAGATGGTTGCCTAGTTGCGTCGTTTATTAATCGAGGCAACAACAGTGGGCCAGGGCATTGGCTTTTTATTTATCTAGTGGTTGTTAGTTTTATGCTCATAGTATCAATTAGTTGGTGGGGTTTTAATTGTTGGAATTGCCCTTATCTATGTGGTTACGATCTTGCCTTTTTTTTCAATCACTCCAATGGATTGCGCTTTTTTGTGCTATTAAGAGCGATGAAAATGTTTAAACAACACGCCTTAGCTTCGCACAAGGGGTGGTTGATAAATAGTGCATGCGCCAGGCCCTCCTTAGTGAACGGTAGGTTATCCTATTATATTGGAGAAGGATCAACCGGGACTGGGACTGCGATGCCGGCTAGAGGTGCTCTCACGCATCGGGCGACGACGCGGCCGCTTGTGCATGCCCACGCCGCACGGTGGAAACCGCCACCGAAACAACTTTTTTGTTGGAGGGGTTGTGAAACATCTCCTCATATGCATGCACGTCCACCACTACAAAAAATGGATAGGCTAAAAGGATATTACCCCTGTTTTAAAGGCGGCTAGGCGCCCAGGCGAATCTTGCCGGGTACGCTCGGGCGCCTAAGCGCGGCCAGGGCGACGAGGGCCCTCGCTTTTACAAGGCGAAGCTGAGTACGCGCTTGGGCGCCTAAAGACGCTTTTAAAACAGAGGATATTACTTGGAGTGGTCTCTTTCTCTTGCTTTTTTTTCCGAAAATACACAAATTCCTTTGTTATTATAATAAATATATTTTTTTTAAAAAAAAAAAACAAGCATCTTGGCCAGTGATAATTGTTGTCGGTGACGTCAATATATGCAACAAAATCAATGGACGGGTGTTTCTTTTTTAGAAAAGATTTAGAATTATATTTTTAGAGCGTGTGAGGCTTTTGATTTTATTGATTCATTATCAGTATGTAAAACTAGTGTGCGCTTGGATGCATTGGATCTCTTGGACTCGCTATCACTGGTGACATACTGACATCAGAACCTTGGCGCGCACGTTATGGTGTACTAGTTGTAGTAGTCACCTTCCATGTAGGGAGTACGTATCTTGTGTCTGTCGTACTCCTGTCTTCTAGAAACAAATATCCCTTAAGGAAAAAAAGAGAACAAAATTCGGTCCAGGTACCGAACTCGTCGAAGAATGTTCTCTGTGGTTTTGGACCTAGATTTCACTAAAAAAATTGAATTGATATTTTTTTTATTTTTCTTCATCTAATAGGAAAACAACGACAAATTTTTACTATTCCTTTAAAAAAAAAAAGATCATGAGATTCTTGAAACCCCCACGGAGACGTCATCGGGAAAAAAATCCACCTAACGACTCTGTTTTTTTTTTTTTTTTTTTTTTGTTTGCGACTCTAACGACTGTGACTAATGAACGACAAGAAAGCATGAGCTCCTTCTTATCTCTTGAACGTTTGGACAAAAGACTACTGATAGTATTAGCGCTCATATTATTTTTATCTACTCAAGTTTAGTAATAGTCAGCTAATTAACTTGAAGTGTTTGTATCCATAAAAAAAAATAGCGCGCTAATAGCGCCGGAAGCACTGTCGCAATAGAAAATAACGCTAAGTATTATTGCGCCGCCATATAAGCTTAAATAGCGCTAATTGCACGCTAATAACGTTTTGGCTAATCTCCCGCTAAATTCTATAGCCCGCGATTTTTTTCATGGGTTTGTATAATGAAGGACTTTGAATACCTCTCAGGCACTCGTAGCCTCTCTGTATATGCCTCTTTTATAAGTCTAGCTCACCATTAGGATTTATGATGAGCGTTCATGTGTGGTGGTATGAGTTAGTATGGTCTACATGAGATAGGACTCTAAAGATGTAGCTTCGCTATTATAGGATTTCCTAACTTTAGCTTCACTTAAACAACATCCGAACGTTTGCACTTTGTTTCTAATGACATTTTGATCATTTTAATTCATTTGGTAATACAAAATACATGTATTTTTCCATAGTGCATGTATTGCCCTTGAGCCTTGTATGTATGTCGACATTGCCCTTGAGCCTTGGTAATACAAAATACATTTCAACTGGCCTCCGCCTATCTCTCGCCTCTCTCACGCGCGACATGGCGCTGCCCCAGCCCGGCGATCCGCCATCTCCTGGCCATCTCGACGGTGGGCGCACCTCCACCGTCATCGGGCCTGGGACGCGTTGGCAGGGCAAGGCCAGATGACGGCTCCAAGACTTGTTTTAGTATATTTCCTAGGGATGGTCTCGCCGGACGTGGAAGCACTAGGGATGGCCACAGTGTGCCGGCCAAGAGGTGGAGATGGCCACCTAGGGCGCGGGCCATGGCCCCCATGTCCAGGCGGTGAGAAGGCCAAGACGCCGATTGAAGATGTTTTGGACGCCCGCCCGTAGTGACGTCCACTGCTCTAGCCCTAGCGACTTTGCTGCCCATTGTTGCTCATCTAGCAACAAAGTATAATCTTCTGGTGCTCGATGTGCAAAGTTATATTGGCCCGAACTCTCCCTGTTGGTGTTTTCCACGGTAGTAGTACATTGTGGTTAATTAGCTAACTTGATTATTGTGGCACACTGTGGTAATTGTTTAATTAGTACAATGTGGTAATTGTTTAATTAGTACACCGGGTTCATAGGTGGCAAGTAGATGGTGTTGAAAATATGGAAAGAGTTGATTAGACAACATTACAAATCATGGAGATAGAGAGACATGAGGATGAAGGACGAATCAAAATTTATGAATGAGAGTCAAATTTGTGAGCTTTTAGGTTAGACAGATGATGACACACCAAATCTAACGCCTACTCAAGATTTTTTTTTTTTTTTGGCATCGTTATTGCGATGTTATTTGGAGAGGGCACATATTCACAAACCGACAACACTTATCCCATGAGGATGCCTACCGCTGCAGCACCAAAGAAGATGACTTCGAAGAGAAATTAAGCTACAAGTTTGATGAATTTTTAAATTGTGTGTGATGAGATGTAAACTCATGATTCATTTCATACGGTTTGGACCTTGTTTGGAATAAAATTATGGTCTTACTAGCCGAAACCCCGCGCAGTTGCGCGGGCTAGGAAGATGTAAATCACATGAATGAAGAGAGCAATAGCAATCATAGGATAGGAATAATTTGTGTATCAAACATTCAAAGGCAATTTACGGACCCATACACACATCGTACTTTATGCATGTGAGTATGTGACGTACATGCATACTGAAGGATAGGAATAATTTGAGTAATATATGTGACGATGAATTTTGATGGAAATAGTAGTCTCTTGCTGCTGTGATCTCTTCCTGCTGCTGCCGCTGTGTTATAGTCTCGCGGATTGCATCAGAAAATTGGGCAGCGCTGATCTCTTGCTGCTGCTGCTGCCTTCTAAAAAATTTCAAAGCAGCAGGCACGTATTGAAATAAATTTCAATATACCATATGGGACAATTGAATTAAGGAATAAGAAGAGGAAAAATGAAGAAATAAAAAGAGGGAGGAAAAAAGGAGAACATACCTGCTGGCCGCATGTCCGTGTGCTATGGCGGAGGCCGCTTGCTGCGTCGCTGCGTCGGCGGGCGGCAGGGTGCAGGCGTCGCTGGTGCAGGAGGACGGCGAGGACGAAGCGCGGCCTCCACGCACCGGTGGGCGGCAGGTGCGGCCGTCGCTGCTGCAGGAGCGCGGCGAGGGAGATGGCCGGAGGCGGGGCTGTACTGTGGCGGGGCGACGGCGGCAGACGGTGGCAGCGGCGAGAAGGCGAGGCGCGTGGCTGAGGTTGACCCCGGCGGCGACGGCAGTGGCAGCGCCGATGCGGCAGCAACTGCGGCCCGGGGCCCGGGGGCGCACGTTTGGAGAGGGCGGCGGAGGGCAGCAGGACGCGAGCGTTGTGGAAGATTCACGGTAGGTTTTCTATTTTTTTTTAAATTGTCATCACCGTGAGGGGTGTAGGAGCATGGGGCTGGGGCTGTTGTGCTGGACCGTCGATGGCGCATCGAATGGGCAGGAGGAATCGGTAACGTGGCCTTCTGTGGGATCAGTAAATGGTATATAGAAATAAGGTTAATGGATAGATAGATGAGATAAACTTGTAATTGCTAGAATGATGGTTTTTGAGATGAAGTCGTTTGTACCAAATTCATTGTTTTATCCATTCCTTGAATGATCTTTCTATTATTTGTATTACTGTACATGCACAGTGGGCAGCATTCCATGCCCAGGCTGCTGCTAGCCATGGCCAAGGGACGTCCAGCCAGCTATGGCCACGTCCAGCGGCGGCCAGCCAGCCATGGCCATCGGCCAGAGTAGCAGCCGGCCAGCCAGGCCGCCACCTCCAGCAAGGGCCACGTACGGCCAGATTTTGAATGGGTGAGGCCAAGGGCCACCTCCAGCAAGGCCACTGTACATAGTCTCTGTCCTGTGCGTATTTCCCGTCCTTCTAGAAACACAAATATCGGCGTGACAAAAAAGCGTAGTCATGTACGCGTCAACGGGGAAAGGACTCGGCCCTGGGTCAGTGCTGTTGCCTCGACGAGTTAACGACACGCAAGGTGCAAGCAGGTTCCACCAGCTCGATCTGAACGTGCTCGTGTTGTTGTAGTGCAGTACGTTGTTCTAGTGCAGTACATGCTCAAAAGTACACTCTTTTATATCAAGTGCTTGCACGTTTATATGGAGTTCTGGACTCTTTTAAAACTGACACCAAAACTGAAACGTGACAAACTGTTTGCTGATCGATACTCTGCCCAAAGTATTAGAGTAATCATGCGCGTGAAGAACTGTATTAGAGTAGTCCTGCGTCGGCAACAACAATTAAGAAATCCAAAGTACTGTAGGCAAAGTAGGTGTGGAGCATCATTTCGTAACGTTTTTGTGTATTACGGCCCAACCATCCAGAAACCGGAAGAGCGACGCGGCTTTCCGTGTCGATGTGGACATCAATCACGCGGTCCTTCTCCTGCAAACGAAAACGCCCGTTCCCACTTCACATAATGCTGCTGGCTGGCATCACCACTGATCTCACCGGCCTCGACAACCCACGACCACCAGGGGCCCCTGGCCGGCGACGAGAACGACAAGCGGCCGGCCATAAAAACACGGTATAAATAGCACCCTCCACCCTCAGCAAGTCAGCATTCATTCCACACAAACAACCTCACCTCCGATCCCAAGTGTCAACAGAAAACCCAGCTTTCTTTCAATTTCAACCCAGCAAGAAAACCAGGCGGTCTAGCACAAGACTTTCCTACTCGGCTACAGACCCGATCTGAACCAGACTGAGAGGCAGCAGCTCGGTAGTGGCTACCATGGGTCTGGCCTGGATGGTGGCGGCGGCCGTCGCGGCGGTGCTGGCGTCGTGGGCGTTCAACGCGTTGGTACACCTCGTCTGGCGCCCCTACGCCATCACTCGGAGGCTGCGCGCCCAGGGCGTACGCGGGCCGGCCTACAGGTTCTTCACCGGGAGCCTCGGCGAGATCACGCGGCTCCGCGGTGAGGGCGCCGCCGTCACGCTGGACGTCGACGACCATGACTTCATCCCCATGGTGCAGCCGCACCTCCGCAAGTGGATCGCACTCTACGGTACGTGTGGCCGTCACAGATGCTTCGCCGGCGCCTAGATTATTGTTCTTCCTACTTGCTTACTTACGACGACGCTGTGTGGCTGCAGGCAAGACGTTCGTGTACTGGACCGGCGCGAGGCCGAACGTGTGCGTGGCGGACGTGAACGTGGTCCGCCAGGTGCTCTCCGATCGCACCGGCCTCTACCCCAAGAACCTCATCAACCCGCACGTCTCCCGCCTGGTCGGCAAGGGCCTCCTCCTCACCGACGGCGACGACTGGAAGCGCCACCGCAAGGTCGTGCACCCGGCCTTCAACATGGACAAGCTCAAGATGATGACGGTCACCATGTCCGACTGTGCTCGTTCCATGATGTCCGAGTGGGAGGCACAGCTCGCCAAGGGCGGCGAAGTGGAGATCGAGCTTGGCAGACGGTTCGAGGAGCTCACCGCCGACGTCATCTCACACACGGCGTTCGGAAGCAGCTACGACGAGGGAAACGGGTCTTTCTGGCGCAGAGGGAGATCCAGTACCTCGCTGTTTCCACTTTTTTCAATGTCCAGATCCCAGGGTTCAGGTTTCTCCCAACCGAAAAGAACCTCCGGACTTGGAAGCTGGACAGGCAGGTGAGGGGCATGCTCATGGACATCATCAAGACACGCCTCGCCAACAAGGACACCGCCGGCTACGGGAACGACCTGCTCGGGCTCATGCTGGAGGCGTGCGCGCCGGAGCACGGCGAGACGCCGATGCTGAGCATGGACGAGATCATCGACGAGTGCAAGACATTCTTCTTCGCCGGCCACGACACCACCTCGCACCTGCTCACCTGGGCTTCCTTCCTGCTGAGCACGCACCCGGAGTGGCAGGACAGGCTCAGGGAGGAGGTCCGGCGGGAGTGCGGCGACGAGGTCCCCACCGGCGACGCGATCAACAAGCTTAAGCTAGTCAACATGTTCCTCTTGGAGACGCTGCGGCTCTACGGCCCGGTGTCACTGATTCAGAGGAAGACAGGATCCGACCTCGACCTCGGCGGCGTCAGGGTACCAGAGGGCGCGATCCTGACCATCCCAATCGCGACGATCCACCGCGACAAGGAGGTCTGGGGCGACGATGCCGGCGAGTTCAAGCCGGAGAGGTTCGAGAACGGGGTGACGAGGGCGGCCAAGTACCCCAATGCGCTGCTGTCGTTCTCCAGTGGACCAAGGTCGTGCATCGGTCAGAACTTCGCCATGATCGAGGCCAAGGCTGTGGTTGCCATGATCCTGCAGAGGTTTGAGCTCAAGCTGTCCCCAAAATACGTCCACGCGCCCATGGACGTGATCACCCTGCGGCCCAGACATGGGCTCCCCATACTCCTCAGGCGCCTGTAAGAGCAATGAAAGGACGACCAGAGTGCATATTGCAATTTTTATGTTATTTTTCTGCACTACATAATGTTTAGATTTGTGTTTCTTTCGGAGATATAGTGGATGGGACAGTCATGTCTCGTCTTTAGTTGAGGAACTTCAGGGGGATGAGATTATCCTTAGGGATGAAAACGATCGGAAACGATCGATAGGAGGCCAAACCATTTTCGCTTTCATTTTCTTTTCTCGAAAATAAAATCGATACGATATCGTCGGAAACGAATACGGTGCCGATATGCGGTAGTTTTCAAATCGATATTAGTCGATCGGAAAATACATCGATAACGATCGGAATCCACAAGAACAATATCCTCAAAAACGATAAACACGCCAAACCATACCGTGATTGTTGTCTTGCCTTGTTGGCTTGTTGCCTTGTTGGTCGATTGGCTCCTTGCCTAATTGCATGCTTATTTCTATACACATGAATATTCTTGTTTCTATACGAATGAACACTGCCTGATAGTTCCTTTCCAAAAAAAACTACCTTATGTACTCGCATGTCAGCCTGTGCATATGTTTTGTATCGGTAATTACCGACGGTAAACTACCAGTTAAATACGGAAATTTTTGAAAACGATCGGAAGAGGGCTAAATCATTTTCGCTTTCACTTTCAAATATATTTACCATTATCATTTTCATTTTTCGGTTATCGCTACCATTTTCGTTTAGGCCAAAAAGTCGGAAAAAACTCGAAAACGATCTCGGAAAAACGGAGATTATCATTTTCGTTTTCATCCCTAATTATCCTTATCTAGTGTTTGGTCAATATGTATTCATAGTGTTTTGTTGGAGGCAGAGGCAAATCTACACTAAAAGTAGTTTTATTGAGTTGTAAATTACTCTTTCAAATGGAGAATTCACACGCCTTTTTTCGCGAAACCCAGTAGCTTAGAGTATCTCCAGTGAGGCCTACAAATTCATATCTCAAATTTTTATTTGTATGCTGGCCTGCAAAAAATAGGGGCTTAAAAACTCCCAACTGAAAAGCAGTCCGAGACCTTGACCCTATCTCCAGTCAAAAAGTGGAGAAAGTGGAATGGAACTCACAGATCAAAATGGCAAAACCCTGGTATCCGATGGGTTTTACCGATAAAAAGAAAGATATGGATAATTTTTTCTACCCACGGATACGTTACTAGGAGAAATCTTCTACCCATCAGGTACGCGGGTGCGGGTGTGGGTGTATGCTACCCATACCCATCTACCGCGTGTAATAAATACCCGCATATACCACTAGCAATCCTAATAAATTTAGCCTATATAACACTAGTATTTGGCCAACTCAACTAAAATATACTCCCTCCGTTTCAAATTATAGTTCACTTTAACTTTTCTAGATACATTATTTTTTTGCTATGCACCTAGTTATATTCTATGTCTAGATCCATAGCAAAAGAAATGTGTCTAGGAAAGCCAAAACGATCTACAATTTGGAACCGAGGAAGTACATATACAAATATTGGCCAACTAATTGATGTCAAATTTGCTTTTTGTGCACATGTATTTGATCTAATATTTATTAAATCTTTAAATTTATAAGACATTCCATATGCCATGCTCGGGGTATGTTCTCGGGTACGGGTTACCCGTCGGGTACAATTTACCCGCGCGGGTGCGGGTATGGAATGATTTTTCTACATGTGTGCGGGTACAGGTAATACAATTTAGTCCTAGCGGGTGCGGGTATGGGTGGGCACTACCCGTCGTGCACGTACCCGTTGCCATCTTGACTCCACAGATGAGAGATGATATGAGGATCCTATTCTTGGAGGCTAAGTCTCACTGAAGTTGATTTTTTTGTCCAAACTCCTAAAATTTAGAGGGGGCTAAGTAGAGGCTTGGGCTGAAGATGCTTTTAGGGCTTGACCCTGTGACACCTAGATTCAACCCTCGTTGAAGGTTACCGAAAAGTGGGTTGATGTCATAGCGAACAGGCAAGTTCATATAGAATTCACAGCTTGCAGGTGAATCCAAACAATAAATGTCATAGCTTGCAGTCAAGTTTATATATAATCATCAAATATATTTCACAAAGTTGGCAGGAACCATACTTAATCAAGGATCCATCAAGCATCTCACTCGATACTTCTTCAATCAGTCCCAAGACAGCATTACCAAGATCTACAAGATCAACAGGAGCCTCAATACTACAGCTGACGCCTTAGCAAGATAAGCAAAACAATCTACTGTAAACAATTTAGATCATGCTTGCACTTATCAACATCAGGAGCTCCAATGTAATGTGCAACAGGCGGTACTTAAATGTACGCCTGCCTTGTGTTACAATCTCAGCAGCATGTTGCTGCGTTTAAATATAACTGTTTGTTGTCAAAAAAAAAAAAAAAAAAAAAAAAGTAGCAAATCTTCACACCCCGACTATATAGTCAAGGTTTGTTTAAATATAATTGTTTGTTGTCAAAAAAAAAAACACTAGCAAATCTTCACACCCCGACTATATAGTCAAGGTAAAACCGTAAAACACTTTCAGATGAACTATTCTCGGCAACTTACCGGAGCCTGTATAATCGACATGTGGTGTAGTAATAAAAAATAAAGAATATAGAGGTATTATGGACCTATGGTTTAGGTCCAGCAACTGTAATGGCAACGTTTTCTTCTCAAAAAAAAAAAAAAAAAAAACGGTAATTGCAACGTAACCATGAAACAATGCTATATTACACTGTAGTAGAAAACAACATTTGTTTGTTTAGTTTTCTGCGGAACGGAGATTGTGTCCGCAAAACTTAACAATCAGTTGACACCGGGAGGTGTGCGGTATCGAATTTTCACATGGGCCGTATTCTTTCCTCGATTATTTATTCTATACTGACGTAAACAAATTGCTACATTACGGTTTAAGGTCCTATATGCATGTTTGGAACATAGGAATTTTCACAAGAATCACTCATAAATTTTACAAGAATAAGTTTAATTCGATGAAAAAAAACATAGGAGCAGGAAAACTTTGCTTACCAAACGGGGCTAAAAGTGCCCAACCAAACAACTTTTTCTTCTTCTCATGGCTCCGGTTCCATTTGATTAGAGGATGTATATATAGCGGTGATGGCGGGAATATACATTTCACAACGTTTGCCTTTGTGCCGTTATATATAACGATAAAACCGCATGAGAGAGAGAGCAAAGCGAAGTGTCTTTTTTTTTTTAGGCGAACAAAGCGAAGTGTCTAAGTTGCTCTTATTTTGTTCAAAAAAAAAAAAGTTGCTCTTATTACTTGCACGTTAGAATTTGTCCTCCAAACTATCCCCATTTCACATTGTGAGTTGACATCTAATCTCACTCACCAGAGAGCCCGGCCCATGCCGTACAACAGTGTGCAATGGCCGGCCCATTACGTGTTCACTTCCGTCACCACTCACATCACCGCCTTCCGTATTCTTTGGAGCAATGCGTACGTTTGCCTTCTCTATAGGCCACGGACACTGAGCAACAAGCAAGTCTGAGCGACCCCCGGCCCCACGAGACGTGTCTGCACCAACTCCGACGACTCCCTCAACAGCGAAGCCATGGCGTAATCCCTCACGACACGAACGCACGCAGCAGCCCAAGCTTGCAGCTCTGGTCCTGCTCCCACGTACTTATACAGTATAAATAAAATGGTCCCGAGCTATCTGATCTCACAAACACAAGAACCTCCGATCCGGACGAGCTAGCGGCTGGTAACGTGGTTGGCTGGCAAAGGCTTGGACGCGAGCTAGAGACAGAGACCATCTCATCCAATCCGTCAACCGGTCCGGCAGCCAGAGAGCCGCCGCCGCCGTCGTCGTCCAGCGCGGCGGTGAGGTGAGATGGAGTACGGGTGGCTGGTGTCCGCGGCGCTCGCGGCCGCGCTGGCGTCGTGGGCGTTCGACGCGCTGGTGCGCCTCGTGTGGCGGCCGCGCGCGCTGGCCCGGAGCCTCCGGGCACAGGGCGTCCGCGGGCCTCCCTACCGCTTCTTCGACGGCAACCTCGGCGACATCAGGCGGCTCCGCGCCGCGGGCGCCGGGCTCAGGCTCGACGTCGCCGACCACGACTTCATCCCCATCGCGCAGCCGCAGTTCCGGGAATGGATCCCCTCTACGGTTCGTAATCCTACTTACCACCATTTCCACACATTCTCAGTAGTGTCTCAGTACGTGTCCGCTTGGCCTGACGTGATGATGGATCGATCGAGCTGCAGGGCGCGTGTTCGTGTACTGGTTCGGCTCCACGCCCAACATCTGCGTGGCGGACTACGCCATGGCGAAGCAGCTGCTGGCGGAACGGACGGGGCTCTTCGCCAAGAACCGCTCCAATGCCAACATTCTCCGGCTTCTCGGCGAGGGGCTCGTGCTGGCCAACGGCGACGTCTGGCACCGCCACAAGAAGGTGGTGCACCCGGCCTTCAACACCGACAAGCTCAAGGTACGCAGACGGCCGCCTTGGATGGCCGCCGGTGCCAGGGGCGGGGAGACGCCGTACGCCGTGAATAATTGGCACTGAAGCCAACTTTTTGCTAGTTAGCTCCACGTGCTTGTCGTTTTGTATTAGTCCCTGCTAGGCACATCACAACTGGGCTTTGATTTCTTTGCGCCGAAAGTGAAACTTGCTTGCTTTGCAAATCAGATGATGACAGCGACGATGGCGGACTGCGCCCTGTCCATGGTGACTGGCTGGGAGGCGCAGCTGGCGAGTCAGCAGAAGAAGCAGGTGACGATCGACCTGAGTGACCAGTTCGAGGAGCTCACCGCCGATGTCATCTCCCACACGGCGTTCGGGAGCAGCTACAAGGAAGGGAAACGAGTGTTCCAGGCACTCAAGGAGCTGCAGTTCATCGCCTTCTCCACGGTTTTCAACGTTCAGATCCCAGGGTTCAGGTAAAGCACAAAATCAATCATCAATGCAACGCTGCAGAGGATCTATTTTCAGTCAGATTCACATGAACAGAACACGAGTAGCAGGCTGTAAATAAAATTGTGTGCATGTTTTTCATTCTGATGCAGATATATTCCAACAAAAAAGAACATGCGGATGTGGAAGCTGGACAGGGAGGTGAGGAGCACGCTGACGCGGATTATTGAGAACCGGCTCGCCGCCAAGGACAAGGCCGGGTACGGGAACGACCTCCTGGGGCTGATGCTGGAGGCCTGCGCGCCGGAGCACGGCGGCGACCAGCTCCTGAGCATGGACGAGATCATCGACGAGTGCAAGACTTTCTTCTTCGCGGGGCAGGAGACCACCTCGCACCTGCTCACCTGGGTCATGTTCCTGCTCAGCACGCACCCGGAGTGGCAGGACAAGCTCCGGGCCGAGGTGCTGCGGGAGTGCGGCGCCGCCGCCGGCGGCAGGGCTCCCACCCACGACATGCTCGGCAAGCTCAAGCTGGTATGTTTAATTTGGTGGTCTTGCTTTGTCACTTGATAGATCGATCATCGATGGATGCTTATTCGAGCTGAATTGCAATGCAAATGTTTTCCGCAGATGAACCTGTTCATCCTGGAGACGCTGAGGCTGTACAGCCCCGTCCCACTGATCCGGCGGCGGACGGGGGCCGGTGGAGCTGGGCGGCGTGGTGGTGCCGGCGGACACGATCCTGACGCTGCCGATCGCGACGATGCACCGCGACAGGGAGGTGTGGGGCGACGACGCTGGCGAGTTCAACCCGCTGCGGTTCGACGCCGGCACCACCAAGGCGGCGCCCAAGAACCTGAGCGCGATGCTGGCCTTCTCCAGCGGGCCGAGGTCCTGCATCGGCCAGAACTTCGCCATGGTCGAGACCAGGGCCGTCGTCGCCGCAGTGCTGCAGCGGTTCGTGCTCACGCTCTCGCCGGAGTACGTGCACGCGCCGACCGACGTCATCACGCTGCGCCCCAAGTACGGACTCCCCATGATCGTTACGAGCGTCGATGATGAGTAGTGTGAATGTGTGATAAGTAGGCGGGTCTCTGTCTGATTTTTTCTAAAATTATTACATAATCCCTCCATATTGAAAAGGAAGTCGTTTGGGACATCGACACGGCCTCCAAAGTGCAAACTTCTCTTTTCTATCAAAATATTTATTAAAAATTATATATGTATACTTTTATGAAAGTATTTTTCAAGACAAATCTATTGATATGATTTTCACATTTCAAAACTCAACGACTTAAAAGTTATTAATCATTTATGTTAAATGTTTGACCGAAGCCTTTTCCAAAACGACTTCCTTTTCAATATGGAGGGAGTAATTCAATGGCGTTATTATTTCAGCTGTAGACAAAATGTCTATTGATATCAATGCATTGTGGTTACTTCGTTAATCTCAAGACCTTTCGGGTGTAGTGTACTCATAAAACAGTGCGCATTGTTTCAGAAAAAAAAAAAAAAAAAAAGATAAACGAAGAAGAATGGGGCAATAATGCGTGGTACTAGTGGTACGAAGCCTGCCGAAGGGGCAGTTCACCCCTCTCCTAAAACGAGCCTATTGTCCCAAAGCAAAGTTTTAAATCAATCAGTGCCACTCTCCCGTAATTGTTTGAGACATGTAATATATGTCCACAGTAGTTATTTCCGTTAGCTTTAATGAAAATGGGTATCCGGGTTGGAAAAAAAATGTCCATATTAGTGGCTCTAGTCTATAGTCCATTATAGTCTCATTTACCTCTGTTAAAAACATTATTTTTTAGCAACATTTGAAAACATGGTCCCAAACGCATAGTGCGAAGCAGGCCGACCCTAGAAGGGGCAACGGGCCATATGAGCCCATGACAAGGTAGCAGGTGGCCTGTTTCAACTGCCGTGGTGGCAAAGGTGGATTCCCCGCTCCAGAAACGGCGCGCCGCTTCAAAACGAAGCCTCGCGCCGCGGCCGCCGCCGCCGCCGCCGGATGCATACTATTTCCTCCGCGGCGAAGAGGAGGCTCAGGCTGAAGCCTCAGTGCCTTCCTCTTGCCTCCCCAGCGACTACTCCTCGCCGCGGGTGCAGCAGCCACGGCCCTCGCGAGGCTGTCGGCTCGCACGACTCGCTCCTCCTCCGGCTGCAGTCGGGCCCCGCCCTCGCGGAGGTACGGAGATTCCACGCTGCGCTGCTGGTCCGAGGCTACCGTAGAAGCACCGTCCTCGCCGCGCAGCTGGTGCGCGCGTACGCCAGGCTGCGGGATGGTGGGCTCGGGCACGCGGTGCGTGTATTCGACGGAATGCCTACGAGGAACTCCTTCGCGTGGAATGCTGTGATCAAGGGCCTTGTCGATGCCGGTATGTTCTCAGAGGCCCTGCGGTGGTACTGGGATATGGTCTGTGACGGGTCGGTTGTTGCTGATCGTTTCACTTACCCACCTGTTCTGAAAGCATGTGCCTTTTCGGCGTGGTTGAGCAGGGGAGAAAAGTTCAAGAGAACGTGGAGGCGGACATTGCCCGGGGTATTGCAAGGAGCAATGTGTTTGTGCAGTGCGCACTCGTGGACATGTTTGCCAAATGTGGGTGCTTAGGTGAAGCAAGGAATGTGTTTGAGAGCATGGAAGTGAGGGACTTGGCTGCATGGACTGCGATGATTGGAGGAACTGTGCACGGAGGAGACTGGCTTGAGGTGATGGAGTTGCTTAAGCGCATGAAGTCAGAAGGGTTTCGGCCTGATTCAATGATTTTTGCTACTGTTATTCCAGCATGTGGTAAGGTGAAAGAGCTGAGGACTGGAATGGCATTGCATGGATGTGTGGTGAAATGTGGAGTGGGTGGTGATATCTGTGTTCCGAATGCTTTGATTGATATGTATTGCAAATGTGCTAGGCTCAATATGGCTGCTTCCCTGTTTGGGTCTATCGATCACAAGGATGTTGTCTCTTGGAGTACCATAATTGCAGGGCATTCACAGAACAGAAGATATCATGCGAGTGTCAGTTTGTTTACTGAAATGGTTGTTTCAGGAGTAAAACCAAATCCTACTACACTAGCAAGCATACTTCCTAGTCTTTCAGAGCTGAGGTTATTAAGGTATGGAAAAGAAATTCATTGCTTCTCCTTAAGAAATGGACTCGAGCACAGTGAGTTTCTAGTCAGTGCACTCATCGACTTCTACGGTAGACACGGATCCATTAGGGAAGCAGAAATTGTTTTTGAGTTCACCCCGAAGAATGATCTGGTCATTTTGAATTCAATGATTGGAGGATATGTTGTGAATCAGGATTCAGAATCTGCATTACGTCTATTAAGGGTACTGCTGAAAGAGGGCTTTAGACCTGATCGTGTGACTGTTGTTTCAGTTCTTCCTCTATGCAATCAACACTCCAGGCTCCTCCACGGTAAGGAACTACATGCTTACGCCATCAGGCATAACATAAGTTCTTGTTGCTCAGTTAGCAATGCACTTACAGATATGTACTGCAAGTGTGGTTGCCTAGAACTAGCCATCAAGATTTTTCTGCTTATGACAGAGCGAAATACGGTAACATATAACACTCTGATTTCTTCTCTGGGAAAGCATGGTCATGCAGAGCAAGCATTCATTCTTTTTGACTCAATGAAGAGAGATGGAGTTTCTCCAGATAAAGTGACTTTTGTAGCTCTGTTATCATGTTGTAGCCATGAAGGCCTTATTGATAAGGGCTTGTGCTTCTATGATTCCATGTTGCGGGACTATAATATTTCTCCAGATAAGGAGCACTATTCATGCATTGTTGACCTTTACAGCAGATCTGGGAGGCTTGATGATGCTTGGTGTTTTATTGCAAATTTACAAGAAGTGCCAGGAATCGATGTTCTTGGGTGTCTATTGTCAGCATGCAGAGACCGCAATAGAATGGACATTGCTGAGCTCGTTGCAGAAAGAATATTTGAGCAAAACCCCAATGATCCTGGCTATCACATTCTGTTATCTAATATCTATGCCAGTGCTGGAATGTGGTCTGAGGTGACTAGGATAAGAACTATGATAAAGGAAAGGAGCTTGAAGAAGAGAACAGGAAATAGCTTGATTTAAGATCATGGCTTGTGGTTCCTTGACTCCGTGTATATATTCATATGCCAGCCAAGTTTGATATCATCAAGTCAGCAACCATTATCAGTTACTTGTGATACTAATATAACAGGAAATAGCTTGATTTAAGAACAGGAAATTGCTGGGAAGAGATGGGCTTCTTGTGCCTGTAGTCCACCAAATGATGAATGCTAAGAAATCACAGTTGTGTTGGCATGGTTAGCCTGTTTTCTGTACAATCTGTGTAAATTATTCCATAGTTGCTAGCATGAGATAATTCATATACTTTATAAGACCCACGCTGAAAATCAAAGGGCATACCTTGCTCAAATATAAAGCAGATGTAAACTCTATTAAGCCTGCCTGACATCATGAGCACTGTTAGTAAAAGTGTTGCTATAAATTGTTGGGAAAATTTGTTGTGGATTTCATCTGGATCCTATGTACCCTTGATCATTTTGTTAGTAGGTCTTTCATGATAGGAAGTATCTGTTCATGTTTAGTGTTCACTTTAGCTTGGGAGCTTGTTCGATCTAGATTTTGTTCTTGATGTGAAAATAGATTCATTATATCACATTCCCACTTGATGGCCAATAAATTCGTTTATGTTATATTAGCATCACAATTCCCAAGGAAACTTTGAGATTGGATTATACAAACTGAGCAATGTTTGTGTTTCTCTGTATGTGTAGTTCTGTTCATCCATTCTTGCAGGATAACACTCACTTGAGCTGAATTATTCAAACCAGTTTGCAGAAATATATGAGATGCAAGAGCGTCTGCTTTCCCAGCCTTGGACCAGATCAACCTGCTGAAGTTGTTATCCTACTTCACAAGGTGATCGTTGCGACCTACCCCATCTGAAGAGTATCATTATCATTACCAATACAATTTGGGGCTGACAAAAATTGTTTGCCCAGCTATCCAAAGCCACAATAGCTACTTTGGGTGTGTTTGTTTCGCTCTCCTGAGTACCGAGCTGTGTTTATGCAGCCGTCGTCGCCGAGCATCGGTTTGCCCACCGCATGATTTTGCTAAAAGTCTGCCAAACACCCTACAGCAGGCCAACAGAGAATCAGATTTTAATCCGAAACAAAGAATGGCCTTTGTCCGGCCATACTCATGATCGCATCAAAGCAACATTTTTCTCTGCCTCATTGGATACATCTGTTCAACTTCAGCTTTGATTTGAACATACTTTAAATAATAAAATTTATTATCTCAGATATTATCATGTGACATGTCTCTGCTTTGGCACTGACAAAGTTGTGATAGCACCACAAACATCTACGTGGTGTCATATCAAATGGGATTTGGATGCAAGATCTAGAAGCTCATTGAAGAGAAATTTAACAGGCTACTTTTGGTAAAAACTGCAGTAGCAACACCAGTCCTTAAAGGCACCTAAACACCTTTCAAAACACCTCTCCGCACGATTACAGTTTCTCTCCCGCGCGAGAGAAGCTTCCGAGCCGCGCGCCGTCTTCGTCCTCCCTCGCGTGCCGTCTTCGTCCTGTGGCGGAGGGTGCGTATTGCGACTGGTGGAGGTCGGTGGGGAGGACTTCGACCCTCGCGTCGCTCGTGGTGCCGGCGGCAACGGCGGCGAAAGACCAGACTGTGCTGCGGACGCGCATGGTGTTGTTCCGTCCTACGGCTCCGGCAGGGAGACCGCCTAGACAGGCCCTCCGTCCGGCTGGTGCTGGTCAGCGCAGGGTCCTCCCCCTGTTTTAAATAGCGGGCTAAGCCATTTAACGGCATCCTCCGCGAAAATTTATTTAGCGTATTTATAGCGGTATGATAATGCGAAATTAAACCATTTAAAATGGTGAGCAAAAAATATGCCAAACATTATATAATTTTACACATAATAAAGATAAAAACATAGATAGTTCAAAGTCTTATGTAGTGCTTCATCAGCCATTGTCTTGAAGTGATATGTCTCCAATCGGTTGGGCCTTAAGATGAGATTTGGGCCAACGGAAATCGGCCCAATATCTTATAGTGCGCTAAATGAGCTGCAGTTTAGCGTTTTTTAGCGTATTTATTAGCGGCTAATAGCGACAAATAGCATTTAGCGCTAAAATGGCAATAGCTTAGCGTTACCCCGCCCGCTTATTGAAGCGCTATAAGCGTCCGCTATAGCGCGCTATTTAAAAACAGGGTCCTCCCCGGTCACACGACAGTCACCCCACCCCAACCACCCCCGCTCGCTGCGCCGCCTGCGCTCTCCCGCCCCCGCCCGCACCGCATCCTCCGCCCGGCCTTGCCGTTGGCGCCATTGGTGGGTTGGGGCTCGCCGCCTTCAACCGCCCATCCGCCGGTAGGAACCAACCAGGTTTCGTCGTCCCTTCCTCCTCGACCCTCGTCTCTCGATGAATCGGGCCTCCACCCGAGTGCGCAAGGCGTGCACTGGGTAGTAGTAGCTTTCATACCCGCTCGCTGCCGAGCGAGCAAATGTATCCCACTGCCGCCGCGCGAGTTCGTGCCTTTGATTTGATCTGTTCCTCTGTGTGCTACTCTGCTTCGCCCGGCTTTCTCTAGGGGGATCGGACCGGACCTTCGTGGACAGCAGTTGCCACTATTATGTGACAAGGGATTTGGGGGGATGTTCCTGTGCTCTATTTGCTTGTTCCACACAAGTGGAAGTGGATCGGCAAGTGAGTCCAGGTTCCTTTTCTGGGGTTCAAGTTCAAGCAGCAGTAGTTTAAATACGGTCTCTGTTCTTTGAGTACAGATATGGTTAAAGTGGAGACATCCTATTCTTCCTCTCTTTCACGGTAAAAAAAACACTGGAAGTTAAATGTGGGGCCATTAATTGGTTTTGCCATGAAAATTGCCAAACTATTGGAGACGGACATGGATTTAAACTTAGCAAAAATTTTGGGGAGTTCACAAATTACAACTTTTGTCAAGTGACAGTTGGAGATGCTCTAATCACTTCTCAGCCAGCCTTCGGCCGAGCCGAAAGCCTCCGCCAGATCCAGCTCAAAGCTCAACGGCACGCCGCACGCATGAGCAGTTGAAATTTGAATCGGAGCGGAGACTAGCCCCCGAGGGCGAGGGCAGGGAGACCCCACTGCCAGCGGCCTCTGACCATCCCCGTCGGCCCAGTCGGCCCAGTCCAGCCGAAGAGTCCACGCGCACCCGGCCTCCCTAGCCCAAAACCCTAGCCGCTCGCAAATATATTTCTCCCAAAACCCATCCATCCGAACCGGCCGGCGTCGTCCGAGGAGGTGGGGAGGAGAAGGAAGTCCGTCCGAGGAGAGGAGAAGAGGAAGGAAGGCGGGCGCAAGGAGGAGTTGGGGACCGCAGCCGGCCCGGAGCCGGAGCTGCACCGCTACCGCGCCGGCAAGCGCTCCTCTTCGTCTACGCCAAGCGCCCGATCGCCGCTTCTTCATCTACCTCCACGAGCGAGCACCGCCGTACGTTCGGGTCAATCGAGACCTCGATGTGAGCCCCGCTCTCCTGCACCGGCTATCCTGTCCGGCCATCGAGCCGCCATTATTATTTCTCTTTGCACACGTCACGATCACGGCCACGGACCGCACGCAGATTCGTGGCCCAGCGCCGCGACACAAAGGTTGCTTAAGCACGCGCGCGATCTCGGTTTCGCGGCGCGTCCCGACCGCGCCGTCGGCTACGCCGTTCGCGGCCAGCTGCCGCAACCACGCGCACACAGCCCAAGCGGCGCCACGTACGCGCACCACATCGCCGAGCCCATCGCGGCCACAAGCAGCACATCTCCATGCACAACCTGGTCGCCGTAGCATGCACACGGCTAGTGTGCGCGTCTGGCGCCCTTACTACTAGTTATGCGCGCCTCATGAATATTCGCTGAAATCAACTAGCGTTTCTGTTACTGTTTTGTGAGGTTATTTAAGGTTGATCTTGTATTTAAATTCAAAACTGAACAAATTTTAATTGGGACATTTTCTGTTTTGTAGTGTCAAATCTGCAGTATGGCGATGTATCTTTGCAACAGGTTTCAGAAATTATCAGCTTCTGTTAACAGTGTTGCCTTCCATCCCACCCAGCCTTGGTAATGCACTTCTACACCCAGCTATTCTACTGTAGTATGGGTAAATCTTTTCTCATGAACTATTTTAGATAAAAGTGATTTTGTAAAGCCAATCTAATGCTTTTGATGTTGAAGTGGTTTGAAGTAGTTGCATTTGTTTTTGATCTACCTACTAGCCATGCTGCGTATTGACATGACTTTTTTTTTCTGAAGTGTTAGTTTCAGTTACTGTTACAAAATGTTTGTGGCCATGTTGTGCTAAGTCATATATTTGTTTAATGGTATCTCACTGATCTCACTGATCACAGTCAGCAATGCTTGGAACTGAACCATGTACCATGTAGCATGTTCATATCTTTATTCTATTTTTGCTCCAGTTTTGTGTAGGTTGTTGAGAACTTGTGATAACTATGAAAACTGCATTTTCCTATGCCATTGACGCCGATAGCCAATCGTATATTTTATGACTAAATCTTTAGCAACTTCGAAGTAGTACTTCTAGGAGAATTATAGAGGAATGGGTTGCAAGGCATAATGACCAATGCTGAATTTGAACCAAATCGAACTTTAAGCCTTCATTGAGCCCTTTGATCTTGTATCTACGTTGATGTCCTGTATTCCTGTCTATATGATCTTTATTAAGTTAACTTTCTGTAAGTGACATAAAAAGTACAGCACTGGTTGCCTTTGCAGTTGATTAGAGTTTTAACAAACATTAAGTGAACATCATGTACCTAGGTTACCGTGTTAGCTTTTATGAATTTTGGCAGTTAGCTGTTACAGTGATGTGAGCTGAATATTGTTCAGCTTGCAGAACCTGGATTAGATAGATTTCTGAATACATTTTTTTTTATTGCTGGATTGGTGAATTTGTATTTGTTCAAACCTACAAACAGGGATGGGTTCTTGTACTGGTTTTCAGGTCTTACATCTTGTTTTTACATTGTTTCCATTGGTACAGGGTTTTGACAGCACTGACTTCAGGGTCCATAATTGTATGGGACTATAAGGACCATATCCTGATAAAAGAGATTGAAGTTTCCTCATCACCTGGTATATGTGCTTTAAAATTGTGCTGTTTATTAAACTGTTGATGTTCTGTTAGTTATACCTAAATTGAAAGCATATGTAACTCCGATGATGTTTGGCTAACTGACTGTAAATGTGGGCACTGAGGGAATTTGAACTTGATTATTTTGAGTATCTAAATCCTTTTTTCCCAGTACTGTGTGCCATGTTTTTACCCGAGAAGAACCTAATTGTCTGCGATGAGGATGTTGTGACGGTATCTGCTTATGATTACCGTACCTGGCTAAAGACAAAAAATTTCTTAGCACATGATGACAGAATTTGTTGTCTTGGTGCGGTTCCCAACCGTCAATACCTTTTGTCTTGTTCTGATGACACTGAAGTCAAGGTTTGGAATTATGGTACGGATTGGAGGAAAACTCACGAAAATCCAGTGTCACATTTGGCGCCTGTTCTGGACATTGCATTGAATCCGAGTGGTGAATTTTTTTGCAAGTGGTTGCCTTGATGGCAAGGCTAAGGTTAGTATTTAATCTCTCGTACATATGGATATATCCCGCTTATGATCTTTTTTAATCTATTCTCTAATATTCCAGATCTGGAGAACAGATAATGCCTTAGAAATTATATCACTGGATGCTCATGAAGCAGCCGTCAATTCTGTTTGTTTTGTCAGCACTGGCAAAAAAAATATTTGGCCACAGGGTCCAGCGATTGCAGCGCAAAGGTTTGTTATTTGCCCTTGTGAAACATGTATAATGTATATTGAGTGATATTCCAATGTCGTATTTTGTGGTAGGTGTGGGAATATCAGTCAAATAAATGCATTCAGATTTTACAACACTCAAGCAGTGTTTCTGCTGTATGTTATTACCCGGACCCCCTTCCCTGTTCACTGGGTGCCAAGACGGCGAAGTTACTGTGTGGAATTTAATCTCGTTCAGGTATTTAGAAACTGTTCTCTTTAATCTCTATCAAGAAAACTGGATAAAAAGTATTCTGGAAACTCTTAAAATTATAAACTCATATAATTTTGTACTGCAATTTGCAAGCTGTGTTTCATGTAAAAGTATAGTAAATTTTCCTTCTGCTGTAAATCACATCTATTATGCAACAATTTGATAATCATCAGTGTTCTATTAATTGTGTTTTGTTTTTGCTCTAATTTCTATTACTTTTTAGGCTTATGAAAAAGATAAACTTTGGACTTCAAGGTGTACATCAGATTGCTTGCATTACTGATTCGAGAAGGTGATCATTTGCTTTCTGCACTTCTGGTTTTATCTCATTTAGTGCCATTGAATATCCAAATGCCTTGAATTCACATATTACTGAGGTTGATATGTATATACTTTCTTTTGGATAAAGGAATCATATGCCACTTTACCTTCATTGCCAGATCGACTCCTTGCACTTGCATTAAGAGTTTGTGAAACAACATTCCTGACAATGTTTACTGCAACTCCCCATTTTTTGTGTGATTCTGTCCTCTACTTAAAAAATAACAAACTTCATGACTTTAGTTTGCATCCTTTTGTCAGACCTGTACTTACAACCTGACCATAATACCTTAACTGTAGGCTCTGCTGCTTCTCCAAATTAATTGTGTATGTTTAAAATAAGCATGTAATTCTCCTGTGTGAAACAGCAATGCTGACTTGCTGTGATATGACCCCATTTCTGTTTGTTGGACCATGCAAACTTGGATACAGATCGCCTAATCTTTATGAGCTCAAAATCTTTACGAAGTTATTGGTAGCAGATATGAACCTTTTGATCTCCTTGTAAGAACTTTTTAGCATGGACCCCCTATTGGGTCTCAATCGTGCCCAGTTGCACAACGTAGTTAAGTGGATGTGCACTTTCTGTTTTTCAAAAAGTCTGTAGATCTCCCATGTAGTTCAGGGCTATGTACCACCATCAGATTCCACATGATTTTTGTTAGCTTACTCACCTCCACACCCTTGGGTTTCATCCTTACCCTAGGTTGACCCTGAGTAGCCATTTCCACACAAAACCATGAACAGGAGTTGAGAGTTATTTATGATCAATCAGTAAAAGATTTATTAATGGTCTCTCAGATTTCTTCATAAGAAAAAAATCAATCGCTCCTGCTGCTCTGTTAGACTTAACTATTCCTTTTGGATCATGCTAGATACCTATACCATGTTGTGCTCCATAAATTCACATATGAAGTCTGCTTGACAGCTTAATTTATGTTTGTCCCCTTATTACTGGTTTTTTCCCTACTTTTTGTTTTCTAATTCAGAAATCAACATGGCAGGGTTGCAATTGGTTATGAAAAAGGCATTGTAGTGGCTGAACTAAAGCGTCAACTTGCATTACCAAGCATGGACAACTTTGGGAATATCATTTGGGAAGACAGTAACAAGATATTTGCTGTGAATATAAATACCTTCTGTGCAGCCTTTGAGGTTAGGTCTCTCCAAAAACAGTAGACATATTGTGCCATTGACATACTTGTCTAACATGTTTTCTGCATTGTAGGCTGAGGATGGTAAAATCTTAAGGTACCCTGTGAAAAAATATATCAAATTGTGATATATTTCCAGAGGTAAATGTTTGTCGTTTATATTACTACCAGCTCTAATTTTATTGGTTGATAGGTGCCATAGACATATAATTTAAATTGTGTATTATGTTTATTACTTTATAGATACATCATGTATCCGGATCAGTGTGTAATCTCCTTTTGAGTAACCTGTTTTTTTTTTTGTTTTGTTTTGTTTATCAGGTGGTGAAGCATAATCCGAGTGGACAACATATCACTGTATGTGGACATGGCAGATGTTGTGTATTTAGTATCCAGGGATGGAGTATAAAATTTTCTGGAGAAGGATTCCAACTTCTGTGGTCAACAGGTACTGAGTTTGCAATCTGGGAGAGAACCGGAATTAGGATATTCAACAAATTTTTCAAGGTACTACTTTCTAACCGACAGCTACTGATACAACTACACTTCCTCTTAAGCTGCTAACTGGCTAGCAAGAATTGTAGCTGACTTTCTAACGCCACTCCTTCTCATAGCTGGGATGCAAACAACTGAATAAGAGTATCGATACTCTCTTTGTGGTTCATAACATGCCTACTAGTCGGCTTACAGGACTTGAATTCTTATCTCATACTTTGCCTCCTTTTATGCAATTATGAAATAAGTAATCTGGAATGTATATATTCCTCTTATCTTCCACTCTTGGTTTATATATATATTCTATTACGGAAGGAAGCATCACTTGATATCGTTCATGAAATGTCTTGGGGTTTATACTTGTTGAAAACAAGGAGCAGCGATAAGAAATGAAAACATATGAACCTGTGGTAAACTTTCCTTGTTAAAGTAATATGTATACAGTTCTTTTAGCGGTTTTCTAAAAATTATAATTCTAACTCATTTTGATGTTTAGGAAAGAAAACATATCACTCCTCAGTTTGTTGTTCAGAATGTATTTGGAGGTGTGCTTTTATCAGTATGTGCAAATCAGTTTCTTCGCTTTTTATGATTGGAATGACTGCAAGTTGATTCATCAGCTATCTTTGCATAATGTTATGGTGAGTATATTAATTATTTTTGTGCAAAAGATTTCTGATTTGTTTTGTCTAATCTAATTTTTAATATCTGTAGAATATGCGTTGGGGCAGGAGTAATGGTTTACTTGCTATTGAGACAGATATGTCTATTCAGATTATTCAGTATAAGGTATTGTTTGTCTTTTTTTTTCACTCCCTCTCCGTATGAAACTTATTATCTAATTTCCATTATAACTTAGTGGTTATTGTGTTTCTATCTATTGCGTTTCTACCCTTCTTTGGAAACGCCAATTGCGATTCTACCCTCGCTTTTCGCAATCTTGTGATTTTACCCTCGCTCTGTTAGAATGAAGCATCGGTTTACCCCTACTTACTCGACTCTGTTAGATGTAAATGCATAAAAAAAAAAAAAAAAAAAAAGGAAAACCCTTCTTAGTCTTTCTTTAGACCAAAAATACCATCCCACCCTTTCTATCGTCCTTCAGCTCGGTTTCCGACTTCGTCGCGAGTTTCCTTGGGTAGGTAGTCAGCGGCGCGGCGGGAACCCCTTGCGGCGGCTAGGTAGTCCAGCGGCGCTGGCGGGAACCCTTGCGGCGGCGCCGGGCGGTCTAGGGGTGCCCGCCGGGTTGCCGGGTGCAGCCAGCGGCGGCAGCGACCTGGGCGGTTGCAGCAGGCGAAGGTGGAGGTCGGGCGCCACGCACGTCGGGTGCTCGAAGGATGCCACCGCATTCGTGGTTCTGGTTGCTGTCGTGGATCCCAACATGGGGCGTGTCGGCTCTTTCGTGTAAGCTGAGACAGGAGTTGGTGTGCTGCGCGCTGCTCTGATGACCTCGGGGCGTGGTTGGGGGGAGTGGGGGATGGATGGGCAGCTACCGTCTGTGGAGGGGAGGGAGGGCGATTGATGGAAGTTGTCTGATGGCAGAGAGTTTTGGTCGATCTGACGAGCTTGCTTTTCGTTGCTTGTCTGTAATTTCGTCTTCTACTAGGTGCCTTAAGTCTTGATGTAGCAATGGAATGGAATTGGGGTGATCGAAAGTGAGAGGGAGAGGTGTTGTTGGGTGTTTTTGGATTCTCGGTGTTTTTTGGCGGAGAGTGGAGATTGATTGTTGTGCTTCTCGTCGTTGATGGTGCTGATCGATGCTACCCGAAGAGGTAAGAGAAAGAACCAAGGGAAAACTCAAAAATGCACACAACAGACTAATGGTGCTGCCAATTTTTTTTAGATAACAAGGGTAAAATCACAATGTACATAAGAAAAGTAGGGGTATTTTTTCGCAAGGGCAAAGTTGTCTAAACAAGGCTAAGTTAACACCGTTACCACCCGATAACGAGTAAGGGTAAACTTGAGCTTCGTTTTTACAACAAAGCGAGGGTAAAATTGCAACATGGTGAAAAGCGAGGGTAGAATCACAATTGGTATTTCCAACGAGGGTAGAAACCAATAGCCCCTATAACTTATTATCTAATTTCCATTATCTGATTTGTCTTGATGCAGAAAGGTGTTAGCTCTAAGTTTGATGTTATTCATTCAATTAATGAGAGAGTAAGAACAAGTATTTGGGCTGAAGATGTTTTTATTTATGTAAACACTTCCTGGTGTTTAAAAATGTACAAAGATGGTCAGGTAAGGGTACTACAAAGCTTTTACAGTCTCTCAGTTTATTTATTAATGTTATTTATAAAATGGAAAAAGTCTAAATCACACCCCACCTTTGGGAGGTGGTCTAAATCACCCACGACCTTTGAAATGGTCTAAATCACCCCCTTGAACTTTTGAAAACCGGTCAAATTACCCCTAAAGCAGTTTTGAAAAATCATAGAAAATCATAGAAAAATCATAAAATGGAAAATAAAATTGTGCTAGACTCCAAATGAGTAGATCTACGCAATGAACATATAATATGATATACTTTAGTACATTTTTTTTACAACTACGAGGAAGCTATAGCAAAAAAAATGTACTAAAGCATACCATATTATTTGTTCATTGTGTAGGTCTACTCATTTGGAGTCTAGCACAATTTTATTTTCCATTTTATGATTTTTCTATGATTTTCTATGATTTTTTCAAAACTGCTTTAGGGGGTAATTTAACCGATTTTCAAAAGTTCGAGGGTGATTTAGACCGGTTTTCAAAAGTTAGGGGGTGATTTAGACCATTTCAAAGGTCGGGGGGGTGATTTAGACCGCCTCCCAAAGGTGGGGGTGGGGGTGTGATTTAGACTTTTTCCTTTATAAAAGTATGAACTTTGTTTACAGGTTACAAAATTGCATATACTGAATGGTCTGCAATATTTGCCTTCTCCAATGGCACTGATCGGGTCTCACTCAAAAAGAACAAGATATACATGGTTGACTATGACTTGAAGTGCGTTTGCTAGAAAAAACTCTCCCTTACCAATGTAGCATCTGTAGATTTCTTTTTCTTTAATTAATATAAATATTTGTTGCAGTCTCGTGAGATACCAGATTGCCCCTAGGTGTCCTAATTCTATTACACCAGTGGCCTCTCGTTTCAACAAAGTTGGATTGTCAAATATTCGAGAAAGGTACACTATCTTTTCTGCTTCTCATACACCTCTATATTTTTTTAAAAAAAGGATTCATCTGTCAGCATATAAGTTGATTGGTTGAACAATCAATCTCCGCCAAAAAGCACAGTTCACAATGAGCTGTGTTTGAAATTAATTATTGGTTGGCACAGTTCACAATGAGCTGTGTTTGAAATAAATTATTGGTCGATGTTGCCGACCTTCTTCACTTTAAGGTAAATTGGTATTATTTTATTTTTAGAATTAAAAATAAGAATATCACTTATTTGTATTTGTATTGTTTCAGAATTGGAAAATTTGGATGGCATGGTCTTGTTTGGTTGTTGCCTGGCATTTGCCTAGGTAGCACCTATCCTCAAGTGTAGCAATTTTTCAGAACATGGTGTTTGTAATCTTAGCATGTTGTAATTTTTTTGTGCATTCTCCAAAAATGTAATATACTTATTTATTTGTTTCTACTTGTATATTATAATCATTATTGACATGTTTAATCATGATTCAGTTATTTTACAATAGTGTGCTTACTAATTTGAGAAAGTGTGAAATACGCAGTAGGTACATGGACTTGTCTTGCTATGCAATAGTTCCATGAACTTAGAAACCAACCATCTAGCCTCTCGAACTTGTAAACACGTTCATCCTAGATCCATCCTAGTTTCTAGTTTTGCATGGCACGGTAGCCATCTTGACATCGTGATGACATTGGCCCTTTTTTTAATTTGTGAAATTAATATCTTTTTATTCGACTTCAACTATAGTAAATAATATATCAACTTTGATCGTCTCGACAAGCTCTTTACAATAGTGTACTAATATATCAACTTTGATCGTCTCGACAAGCTCTTTATAATGGTGTACTCTGTTTTGTTAGTTGAGATAGTTTTATTTTCGTGCTAAATTAAATATTTTTAATAAAATGAGTGATATTTTATTCTCACTATATGTAGTCATGATTCCGTTCTGGATATATATATTTCGGTTTTATTATCATGATTTAGAAGAAAAAAGATCAAAGTTTTACATCCGTCCAAAAATACATTATCTGATCGATGCATGCAATATTCGATCGATCGTCCACCACATGTAGTAAATTTCTATGAAACGAGTAGTAAATTTTTGCGGCAATATATACCCTATGTATATATATCCGAACTGAATCACCACCACTTATATCAGATTGTAAGTGAGAATAAAATATCACTTTCGCTTTATAGAAATATTTAATTTTACAAGAAATAAAACTATCTCAAATATCAAACCGAGTACGCCATTGCAAAGAGCACGTGGAGACGATTAAAATTTATATATTATTTGCTATATTTGGAGCTTGAATAAAAAAAATATTAATTTCGCAAATTAAAAAGAAGGGTTGTTGTCATCGCTGATGTCCGCATGGCTATAGTGCCATGCAAAACTGGCCTAGACAGGGGGTAAAACAAGTTTGCAAGTTTGAGGGGCTAAATGGCTGGTTTATAAGTCCACGCACGTATTTGACACATCAAGACAAGTCCATATATCTGTTGTGCATTTCACTCTTTTGAGAAAAAGTGTGCTATCAAGGTATAAACTTATGGATATACAATCTAACAACTAACTTTTTGTGTGCAAACTATAAAAACTCTAATTTAGATCATGGGACACTCATATGACGGCCATCGGTGGATGGGGTTAGTTTAGCACTTAAACCCTCTACTCATCCCACCCTAATCACAAATTATGCAAATTACTTTTGGAGTCATGTGAAGAATTTTGTGATTAGGGTTGCACACGAACTAATTGCACCGTTTAGATATACTTTGCAAACTTTGTTGTGCAAACTATAAAAACTCCAATTTAGATCGTAGGACACTCATTCGAGGGCCATCGTGGGATGTGTGTTATTTTAGCACTTAAACCCCCCACTCATCCCACCTAATCACAAATTTTTGTAAATTATTATTTGCCGTGTCATGTGAAGCGTTTGTGATTAGGGTTGCACACGAACTAATTGCAAAGTTTGGATATACTTTGAGACGAATCTTTTGAGCTTAGTTAGCCAAATGGTAGGACAACAATTACCATAAACCAACAAAAAGTGCTACAGTATACTTTTTTAGCCACTTGCCAAACTTTAGCTGGAACTGAACACAACCAATGCTTGAATTTGCCCTCTTTGCTCTCCAATCCGAAAGATGTGGCTAGATTTGGACCAATCACACAAAAAGGGTGAATTGGTAGCTCTCTTTAGGCTTCGCTGGTGTATATGGAGGTATAAACAGAAGTGGCTCAAAACTAACCATTGGGATGGCAGGCTGGCTAGTTAGGCACCAACACAAACATCCAAGAAGAACAAGAAGAACCATTCAAGTGAAAACCAAGGTCAGCTCACGGCCAGGCCTAACACGACCTTTTCCACTTTTCTACTATGGGGTCTTATTTCCTTTTCCAGAGAGAAGACTAGCCCACCACAAAGTTCTGGCTCTGCACCACCTTGGTGTCTCTCTAGCTGACTACTAAGCCCGTTTAGAGCAAAAGCACCAAAAGTAACAAATGCTTTACACGAACTTGATGTCACTACGAAGCGCTCAAGATATAAATAGAAGTGGTTCAAAACTAGCTGTTGGGATGGCAGGATAGCTAGGTCGGTTTAGCCGGATTAGCAGCCGGTTTCTTGGTAGGGAACGTTGGGGAGCCGATCCACTCAGCTCAGCCGGGCTGACAGGTCGGTCTAGCAGACTGGGGGCAGGCTGGCCGACCCAAGACGGCTTAGCCGGTTAAGCTGCTGGCTTAGCCGACTGTGCCTCAATGCACAGTCGAGAGCTGCTCAAAAACTTGGTTTCGGTTTTCAGCCTTGGGTTTAGATTTGAGCACTTCTAGGTCACATCCAATACGTTGTGTTGCATCATGGGTTAATTTTTGAGTATGCAATTTGTTATATTAATAGTTCCTTAATTATTTGAGGTAATTTTCTGAAATAGATACTCCAATTGTCGTCTTAACTTATAATTGTGTGTCTATTTTAGGTTGTCTACAGGAGAGGATTTTGAGTTCAGTTGGAAAGACAACCTTCTTAATGGTCAATACATTTTGCCAGCCGTTCGAAATCAGCGTCGCACCTCAACTTGTCTATTCCAAGCTATATGTGCAGGTGCTGACATTGAAATGTTGAAAGCAGCGGCATGTTCGGACCCTCCAAGCTCGACTGATGTAAGATTTTCTGCTAGCCAATTTGTAGCAGATTATGAAGCATCTGCTGGTATGTACTAGTTAAGAGACGAAAGGTAACTTTGTATTGCTCTTATAGGGTTTCATGCCTCACGTGTGATTGTATCTGTGCAGGTGTCATTCCGCTTGACATTGAGAACAAAAACAGAAGGTTTGAAACTGCCTTTGAATTCTTTCAGAACCAGGGTGTCTATGCCGAGGGAGGAGGAGCTTCACCAAAACGTTACAAGATCGCCAGTTATCAAATGCATGAGAATGCAAGTTTTGAGGCGATTTGTGATCTTATCATCAATGGCAAGCCTGTGATTGGATCAATAAAGATTGACAAGAGCTTCAGACTGTTGAAGGCTGGTGACATATATGATTACAAGAAGGAGGATCGATTGACTAGTGAGAGCAACAAGACGATCACCCATGCTGTTCTGTTTGTTGGATTTGGGTTATACGCCGGTCGACCGTACTTGGTTTTTCTCAACAGTTGGGGGGCAGCATGGGGTGAAGACGGTTTTGGAAGGGTCTATATAGATGACGTCGACGATGCGACTGCACAATACTTTACCACTCTACAGTTTTGACCAGATTTTTTAACTCTTCTCTATTTGACGGTGGATGCCATCCCTAGTGTCTTGGACATTGAGGGCGATGATCTAGGAACTCGATGACTTGTGTCTTTTTTTCCTTTTCAAATTGTCTGGATTCTAGAAAGCTAATGTAATATTTTTTCTTCCACTCTCATAACTGGTTACAACATTGTTGGGGATTGCACTCGAGTGTTTTTTACTCCTCAGTCCTCCCCACACTTGCTAGCGAAGGATTCCATGCCACAACAGCTTCCTTTTGACCTCCAACAACGCTTCTTCAGGCTTATGCGAGAGAAACTTGTTGCTAAGGCTTTTGTTTATTAGCGCCTTGATCAGGATTCCGTGTGTCAGTAGGTGGCTCCTTTGCTAATCGCGACCATGCAACTCTGTATGTCACCCTGTGGGGCCACGTTTAGATGGCAAAAAATTTGCAAAAGTAACTGTTCCAACTCCTGTAGCAATTATGTAGCACGTTTTGTTTGTTTGTGGTAAATATTATCCTACCATGGCGTAACTAGGCTCAAAAGATTTGTCTTGTGATGTACAAATGTAACTATGTAATTAGTTTCTTTTTTGTACCCTACATTTACCGCTTCGAACATATGTCTTTTGGTGTATTTAATGTGATGTGATGGAGAGAGAGTTGAAAAAGTAGCAAAATTTTGGCAAAAAAATTGCCATCTAAACGAGGCCTAAATTTCAAGATTTGGGACTCGGTCGCTTCTCAATATTTGGGACTCAATTCGTAAGCCTTTCAAGAAATAGGACCGGACACACCAACTTCTTCAAGATTTGGGATTTCCGGTATTTTCACTTCTTTTCAGTTTTTTTATTTAGTTCTTTCACCTCTCTATGGCACCTAAAAGGACTAAAATGCCCCTGGCCTAAACTGCTCCCTCATCTCCTTTCTTCTCCTCACGACAGAAACGTCGTAGGTCCAGAAGTCTCCCGCGCGGGCACGGCGCAATGCCGGCTCTAGGGGAGGGCAGGGCAGGTAGGGCGACGGCCGGGGGCCCATGAAGCTTTGGGGCCCAAGATAATATCAGTAATTAGTACATATAATTTTCTATTTAGGATATAATAAGCCTTTTCATTTGAAGGACCATAAGAATTAACAAAGTAGCCCAAGCGGCCAAGCTGTATGTACGTAACAACACATCCATTCATCCATGAGTGCTGAACGCCTGGCCGTATTGCCTGAACTGCTGATCTATCGAGTATCGACCCATCGTTCTTCTTCATTCCTATCGCCGCGGCCCTAGTGCCCTATGCCCCTACTCACCCGGCGCCCGGCAGTGGCGATCAACAGCAAGAAGCCAAAGAGGCAAGGATGCCATACAATCTACATCTGCTTGATTGCTCCTCACGGTAGCATCAGCCGAAAGAAGTTTCTCCAAACTAAAGCTTTTGAAAAATTATTTGAGTTCAACTATGTCACAAGAAAAATTGAATGACTTAGCTATGCGCCATTGAGAAGAATATTTTGGACGACATTGATCTCGATACTAGGATTTTGCATCTAGAAATGGCTTTGCAAGGAACTAAACTACTACCTCTTATTTGTGGTAATTGTAATGGTTGCTATTTTTAGTTTTTTTATTACAGAATTGTTATGTTTTATGGCCTAAACGTACCGCAAAGATTTTTTTTTATTCATACTATGTATATATGTAAGAGTACAAAGCTAGATAAACGGGCCCATATTTCCTTGCTTGCCCAAGGGTCTTTAAGATTATAGAGCCGGCGCTGGCACGGGCGATAGAAGAAACCGCGCCGCCTCCTCCCCCTCGGCCGACACCCGTCGGGCCCCCCTCCCTCCGCCTGCCCCCCCTCCCTCCGCCCTCCCCTCCCCTCCCTGGCCGACAGAAGAGCGCCCGTGGAGCCTCGGCACCTAGGGTTTTGATAGGGGTGCTTTTGTAATCCGCTTTAGGCACACCGCCAGTCAAGTAGAAGTAGTTTGGGTTGAGTTTAGGATTATCAGCAACCAATAATTGATCCTTTCATATAAATTGTGTTTTGATAGCTCCCACATGGTAGATGAAATCATCCCAATTTCTAGCATGAATTCCGTGTGTTGAAATTTGTGCTGCAAGGCACAAGCTGGGATCGCCAGTTCAGGATTCAAGTTTCATTTATATGAAACCCAAGAATTAGCACCCCAAACGGGACAAAAAGTATAGCATTGAGAGTCTGTACGTGTATGTGTGTTGCCTGTACAGGCTTGTTCAAATGAGCAAGGGGCATTTTAGTCATTTTAGGTGGCTGGGAGAGGTGAAAACGTTTCAGAAAAAGTGAAAATGAGTGAAAACACCGGAAATCCGGAAATCGTGTTCGGTCCTATTTATTGAAAGGTTTTGAATTAAATCTCAAATCTTGAGAGAGACGCGTGAATTGAATCTCAAATCTTGAAATTTCTCCCCTGTGCCACCCGAACGCGGGCCGACTACCGATCCGTGCGCACTGCAGCCCCACGGACGGGCCAAAATGCCACGTTGGTTCTAGTGCGGGCCTGGCCGCCTAGGAGGAGCCCATAGAGAAGCCTTAAGGACATCATGAGCGAGTCGCACGTAAATAAATAAACGAGATGGAAGTAAACAAAGAAAAACCCCTCTCGGAAAAGGTGCAACTAATAAACCAACAAACATACCGGATTGAACTCGAGCACCCGGCGATTGGGCGATGGAAATTATAAGATCACCGTCCGGAAAATAATTCTATTCTACTTCCTGTCGTCGTCTGTTTCTCGTCTACGTGCAGCAGGAAGGTCCGGCGTCTCTCGCTGGTATCCGGCAATAGGCGGTGAGAATTTCTCATCAACAAGAGAAGACGACGACTGGAAGATCCTGATCGTATTAGGGCCATGTAAGGTGTCTTTCCCTCTCATGTCTCATAAAAACAATGCGTCTGTTCGTTCAAAAACTTTATTTAAGTCTATTGTGCTCTTTTTAGAATATTTTAAGAATGTTCTTATTTAAGTTTATTTTGCTATTTTAGATCCCAATAAATAACCATGGCATTGTTTTACGAAAATGTATGATTCTACTCCTACCTACTGTTTGGATCTCGAAAATTGAGTGAGGGAGATAGAAAATAAGTTTTTTACGAAAATTGAGTGAGGGAGATAGAAAATAAGTTTTTATTAGATTAAATCCCTCTATTTGGATCTAGAAAATTGAGTGAGGGGGATAGAAAATAAGTTTTTAGATTAAGTCCCTCTAATTAGAGTAATTTTACTCTTTTTAAAAGGGAATTCGAAACCCCTTACAGTACTTTTAATGTATTGCGCAACTAGCTGTACTCCGGCCCGGAGAAGCCCACCCAAACCCACTCGACTCAGTTTCAAAAAAAAAAAAAAAACCCACTCGACTCGGACTCTGCTCCATCCATTCGCTCATCCACGACCCCGAGTCCTCGACCGACCGCCGACCAAACAGGCAAACCCCTAACCCCGAACCGCCGCCTCCCTCTACTCCCTGCCGGCGATGCCGAACAACCACCCCAAGAAATCCAGGCCACGGGCTATCGGCACCGCCTTGCTTTTGCCGACGGCGGCCTGGTCCGTCTTGTGTCTTATGATTGGGATGGCAACTACAACCCGGTAATCCAGCAGCAGGATGGATTGCTTATTCTTCCATTCGGCGTCGATCGGCAGGTGTTGGCTGTCTTTCGCGACGAGGACGGCAACTTTTCACGGAAAATCCTCTCTACCTACGCGGGCCCTACGCCCGCCCGCGAAGATGTTTTTCCGTGCAGCCTCCCACTTGTTCCGCGATCGAAACCCAGACGCCGTTGGAGGCGCAGGGCGGACGCCCCAATCGTCCCCCGCCGAGCACGTCCAGTCCCATTGCTGGGGCTGACACGCTACGGACGCCGCACCCTTCCCCGCAGAAGTAGCAGTGCCCATCGATCCCTATCACCGGTTGTGGCAGAGGACCTGCAGCCGCCGCGTCTACCGTATGGCCACTACATCTCTCCCTTCCATCATTTCTATTTGCGATCTAGCCTTATGCTCATATTGGTAATTTTTATTTGTGCGGGTTTCGGATGAAGATTGCTAGTCCATCCGGGGAAGAATAGGGCATGTGACATGCTGCCAGGGAAAGGGTAGTTGTTTTGAATACCAAAGGGCCCTAAATTGGTGCATTTATATAGAGTTTTGTCAAGTTGGGATTTGTAATTCAAAGATTTCAAGATCTCTGTTTACCTGGGCATTCATTTCAAAATGATTGTTCTCGAATGTGATTGCAATAGGATCAGTACTCAATCAAGCCTTTTCCCTTTCAGGTCTATCAAATATGTGGGCTTTGGGGCTGCTTCTGTTGCTCCTAGTGCACAAACGGCGCAACACAACAGCACTAGTGATGGTACTCCACCATTGGGGCGCTGTTATTCTGCATCTTCTGGGCCAACCATTTGGTACAGGAGACCCCGGGATTGGTATTTCAGATTCTTCATCAGGATGGACCGAGGGGGTGCTTTCCACATGTATCCTGATGATCTGGGAGGACCCAAGCTGAGCTTAAAGGAAGTGGATGCCGCTATTGATTGCCATCTTGAAAACCTGCAGCGTCAAGCAATGTAAAGTTTCTTGACTTTATGCTTGCTTATTTCTCTTGCAAGCAAGTACAATATGCTATGGGGGTGCTTTGTTCCCAGCCACGGGATCGGCATGCTACAGTACTCCTTAACCATAGCTCCCCCCAGCCATGCTAGTCAACAGGAAAGAGAGCCCGTGGCTGCGGCGTCTGGAAAGCGCGCCACAAGCTGTGGCATGGGCGTGCATGGTGTGGCCAGCTGTGGCTGGCCACCAATCACGCCCTATGTGTAAACAGTACCTAGACACAGCTTTTTTTATACTGCATGGCTTTTTTCAGCTTGAGGGATATTTGATTTACAGTCATATTTTTGTTTCTGAACATGACTCGTGAACAGAAAATGGCCTTCACTAAACCTTAAGAATTGTTTTTTTAATAACAGATTACTATCATTTTTGAAGTCCCGTTCTTAACCACATGAAGTGAACAAGACAATGTTTTTGTAACTACTATGGATGGTAGCACCTTATGCAGTATGTTTCAATCTTTTTGTAATGTACTCAGATAATTAACTTAGTGACAAGCCAATTAGGAACCACAAGGAAAACATGGATAGAAAAAAGGGACAACATTAGACAGCATAGAGGCACGGGAATAGTTCATGTTCAATTATCTATATTTTGTAGAATTCAAAGACAGCTTCAACTTTAATCGCTCCATGAGTTATGTTACTATAAGGCACACTTGGAGCTGTTTGGACCCTCAATAAACCCACCCAGGTTGCATTTACAATGATCTAATCTGATTTAGCCTTGTCTACAATTAGGCTTGATAAAAATTGCAGTAAAAAGTATACTATGCTGAGGTACTAAATCATCCAGAATGCTCTAATCTGATTTAGGTGCAGTGAGAAAGATGATATTTCATTCGTGGAAAGGATGATACGACGCTCTGTTTTCTATCCTGATGGCACGCCAAGAAGAGGTCCCAATTCACTAGAAAGGAAGTTTCCCAACGATTTTCATGAGCGGCATTTGGTTCAAGCTATTTTAGACCAGTATAATGATGATCACAATCTTGTTGGGGTATGCTCACTCACTCACTCCCTCCCTCCCTCACATCCCTGTCCATGCTGCACAATGACCTGTTTATCCAATTTGCTTTCTCACCGTGTTTAGGATCTTGCACATGAACTCA